>JAUTXW010003404.1:0-57170 GCA_030620095.1 Kuschelorhynchus macadamiae | reverse complement strand
ATTTTTACCAAAATGTTACTAGGTCATCCCCATATTACCATCTTTATCAAAGACTTTCAAAAATAATTATCTAAAAAACATCCATTCTAAAAATGGTGAAATGGTCATGTTTTTTACAAATTATTTTGCACTAAATAACATTTTAACTCGATTTTATGTTAAAAACATTTTGAATAGGTTATAATTATGGAATTATTTAAAATTTGACCTGTCTATTTGTTGGTGAAAGTTGAAACAGACGACATATTTAATTACTGTTAACTAATTAATGTCATGTAGCCATTCAGAATGAGATTTGGGAAATATAAGATAAATATTTTTTCAATTTGACAAAGACATTTTTAACACAGCATAAAATCCTAATTCCCAAATCAATACGAGCTTCCTAATTATAAAAGATGCAATGGGTCTCTTTAGTTTAATCCAGCAGACACTTTTTGCAAATCTTTAAATACAGAAATAACAAGAAACCCTTTTTTGGCTTTTTCGCAACTGAATAAAAAACATTTAACTTTAAATTAATTGAACAGATATTTTAATATAATTACATACCTCAACATGTAGTAGTTGTCTACGGAATGTTTCGATACATAATATAAATAATCTTATTTAAGCAAGCATAAGAAATTATATCATTATTATTATTATATATTATATAATTATACATTTTCCCATAGGTATTTAAAGTATTTGTACAACTGCTATGTGTCTATAAAAACTTAAGGTAAATGATATAATTTATGCTTGCTTAAATAATATTATTTATATTATGTATCGAAACATTCCGTAGACAGACTAGTCTACATGTTGAGGTATGTAATTATATTAAATATCTGCTTCAATTAATTTAAAGTTAATTTTTATTCAGTTGCGAAAAAGCCAAAAAAGATTTTTGTTTGTTAATCTAAACGCTACACATTTAAAAAAAATAACCAGATGTTTTTTTTTATTTTAGTGGCGCATTCGATAAGTGGATCCCAAAATGTTTTTTTAATGAGATGCAGTCCTACCAGAAATCTTGCTTCAAACTGGTTTGTCATATATTGTAGACCTCAAGTGGTTTAACTGTCCTAATGAAATTTAGTCCGGTTAACTTTTTCACTATTTCACTTTTTCACTTTTTTTCTTTAATTTATTAATTAATTTGGTATATATATATATATATATATATATATATATATATATATAATGTACTTCTTTTCTTGAGATGCGTGTTCATGAAATTAAAACGATTTTTTAATTATTTGTCATATTTAATTTCAATTTGACGTTTCGATCGATAGTTCCATGTCTTTTTCAAAAATGTTTTTTTTTCCTAAGACATATTGCACAAAATAAATAACTAATTGATATATATATATATATATATATATATATATATATATATATATATATATATATATAGTGTAGGAATTCATTCTTATCATAATACTTTTTAGTCGTTACTCACGGAGATTTTTTATTAGTTAGATATAAATTTATTTTAAAAAGAGTTGGAGAAAGTAGATGATGTTGAAAAAAATTTCTGTTTACTAAATAAACACCTTTTTGGTCATTAATTGCATTTTTATTTCTCCTGATTTCAATAGATTTCATATATCTCTCTTTTTCGTTAATGAGATTCCGTTTTTATAATTCTTACTCTGGAAAAATTGAACTTATGGTTTATATTTCTTTTATTATAAAATTTAAGTATTCTCTGTTTAATTTTTTTTTAAATTAAATGTTCAAGATAACTATTTTCTAGGAGTGCATGTTTGGGTTTAATTATTTTTCCCTATATTTAACATCTGGCAGTTGAATTGTTCTGTCAGGTAAAACAATGATAACCGTTTTATTTTTGGGAGAGGGGATGCTGAGATTTTTAATTTGTGTACCTTGATGACCAGGTTTTTTAGTGTACTTGTTCTGATTGTTTTATCTCTTCTATGTAAAGTGACATCTAAGAAGTTTATTTCATTTTTTTGTTCGACTTCGATGGTAAATTGGAGTTTTTCGTTATAATTATTAAATGTGTTTAATATATACTCAGCTTCATTTTGAGGGACTGCACAAATATAATCATCAACGTAGCGATAATTTTAGTTGGGAATTACAGTTTCCTCAAGGTCTTCCAAAACTAGTTGGGCTATTGCACTTGAGATACTCGAACCCATGGCATAAACATCAATTTGTTGAAATAAATTATTATTATAAAGAAAATACGTTGAATTTAGGGTTAGTTCAACTGCTGCTAGGAATTCATTTAAGGTAACAGAGTATATTTTTTGTTTTCATCCCTCATTTTTTTTTAATTATGTTACTTGCAAGATTTAAGGGAATATTTGTATAAAGCGATATGACATCCAAAGATACCAACATGTAGTTATCAGGAAATGTTATGTTTTTAATTTTTAAAATCCAAAGAGTCCTTTATATAATATTAGTTTTTATTGATAACATTTGATAGAATATTTTTAGGAATTTTGAAGAGAGAGAGAGCTAGCAGGGGTTGAACACATATAACACTATAGCTCTTAGAGGTATACCTTCTTTATGAAGCTTTGGGAATCCATATATTTTAGGAGGCACAAACTAGTCAGTATTTAAGGTCGAGGCTAAATTCACATAAATACAATAAAGGAAACCCCACAGCGCTCACTAAACACGAAAATTAAACAAACCATAAGTTCAATTTTTCCAGGGTAAGAATTTTAAAAACGGAATCTCATAAACGAAAGAGATATATGGATCTATTGAAATCAGGAAAAATAAAAATGCAATTAATGACAAAAAAGATGTTAATTTAGAAAACTGATTTTTTTTTCAACATCATCTAAGTTCCCCAACTCTTAATATAAAAATTCGCCGGTAAACCCGAAAAGTATTATGATAAGAATGAATTCCTACACCATATATATCAGTTAGCCTCCAATAGATTTTCTGTGTATGTATTTGTTTGACAAAATGACAGTGTGCTAAGTGTATTTTATTTTGCTTTAATGTTATTTGCTGTTATTGATCTTTTGATTTAGGTAGATGGTAAGATAATTTTTGATTTTTTAAAATTTTAGATTGTTTATTTTTATGCAATATGTTTTAGGAAAAATAAAAAACATTTTTGAAAAGACATGGAACTACGTGTCGAAACGTCAAATTGGAATTAAATATGACAAATAATTAAAAAATCGTTTTAATTTTATGAACACGCATCCCAAGAAAACAAGTACCTAATACAATATATATTTGAAGGTTTAAAAATATTTGCAAAATTATATATATATATATATATATATATATATATATATATATATATATATATATATATATATTGTAATTACGTACTTACTTTCTTCGAAATAGTGTTCATAAAATTAAAACGATTTTTTAATTATTGTCATATTTAATTTAGCAAAACTGTTCTTTTCAGAACGACAGTAGTGAACGGATGTACACCCGGAATGAAAACACATTGTATTTTTCCATCCGTGAAGGAGTAAAAATCAACATATATATATATATATATATATATATATATATATATATATATATATATATATATATATATATATATATATATATATATTATATATATATATATATATATATATATATATATATATATATATATATATATATATATATATATATATATATATATATATATATATATATATATATGTATATATATATATATATATATATATATATATATGTTATATCTATTCTCACCAGCTATTTCATCATACAAGTTATGCTAACCTTAGTTTACAGATAGCCAAGCTTATCTCAATAACAAAGTATCACATATCAGTCAACAACGTCATCATCCTATTCTCATAAACAGCAGGTGTTACTTGTTTACGAAAACAAGTCTATAGCGAGAAAGCTTCATCAGCAGAACCCACGTCCTGACCCAAGTGTTCAAGAAAGAAGTAAACAGTTCCCACTGAGTCAGCATAACGAAACATATAAATAGTTATTTTCTTTGTATACAGTTAGTTCAGTAGTACAGTTCAGTAGTTCAGTAGTACAGTTCAGTACAGTTCAGTCTAGCTTGAATTCATTTTGTTAAATATTACAAGTTCAAATGTATATATTTTAATTTGTATTATTTTTGAGTAATAAAATAATTTTTAAAAAGTAATTTAGCAAGAAAGTGATTTAACAAACTGGCGCAGTCGGTAGGATCTGAAAACGTCTAACAGAACACGAAGCCCTTGTGCACTCTAACTGTCGACGGAGGATCCCAATCCATTGTTCTGAAGAACCTGTGAAAAACAAGAAAATCACGATCCGACGTCACCAACTCGCAGTCAATATACGGATTAGGAACACCTAGTGAAGCCCCTGGTAGAATTTGCTGCAGAGAACACGACGAAGTCTGATGTTTCTACTAGTAACGTAAGACTGAATCATCTCTTTTATTAATTTTAATTTTTTTCAATTTTCCAAAAATATTGAATTTTTATTCAAATTTTAAGGAAACTGTTCGATTTTTCAATTTTGATAATTAATTAACGAAAAACTGAATTCAAAAACAAATCCAAAAGAATATTTTAATTTCAAATTTTGATTATACAGTTAATCAAATTTCAAGAAAAATTTCAAATTTTGTAGATTTTAGTATTGCTTTAATTTACGTTGATTTGTGTACTACTTTACGTACTGTAATCAACCTAAATTCTTAATTTTAAGTTCGTATTCTTTTTTATATAATATTGTGTGCCTATATTATTCACTTTGATATTGTGATATATTGAGCAACCATGACTGATAACGGAATACAAAATGGCCCTGAGACACCCGAAATTGAACCGTATAAATTATCTGAAATATTTTCGATAATTCCTGAATACGATGGTGATCAAATTTTTCTCCAAACATTTCTCAATGCTTATGATTGCTTCTTACAATATGTCGACACGCGATCAAAAAGATTTATTAGTAATCCACATAAAAAATAAATTACGTGCAAGAGCAGCGCAGCTAATAAGCTCTCGCAATCCTATTTCTTACTTAGAAATAAAACAACTTTTAAATTCTCACTTCGGAGATACGCGAGACCTTCCTCAACCGACCTCAAGTGCTAAATGCAAAATTGCACGCTAATATACAAAAGTCTAATCTCACCCCACAACAGAAACAAGCTCAAATAACCCTGATCGAATCCATGTCCCTGAGCACCCTCTTAACTGGTCTCTCAACCCGTATTGGACATATAATTCATGCCAATAACCCAAGGGATCTTCTTGAAGCCCAAATACGTATTCGACGTGAACTTCAATTGTCCTATTTCGAATCTCAAAAAGTTTCAAAACCGAACCCACCAAAGCCATTCAATCAACCTTTGAGAAAACCAAACTTTCAAACACAAAAATGTTTTAAATGTGGACGTATTGGTCATTCAGCAAATCAATGCCATGCCAATAACGGACAACCACGTCCCAATTTTTGCCAAAACTCAAATTTTCAGCGACCCCAGTTTGCCCCTCAAACAAATTCTTTTCCGTCACACAGACCCGAACATGCAACAACAAAGAAGTCCAAATACGCAAACCCCAAATATTACAAATAACCAATCAAATCAAAATAATTTCCAACGTCAACCGAATTTTAATTATTCTCGACCCTCAGTAATTCAGAAAAATCCTAATTTCAAAGCTCACTTAGTTAGCACCGATAATAATCAAGAAAAATATTTTAATGACTATTATCAAGACTATCAACAAGATTACCAAGATCCCTCATTCTTTTCATATGAAGACCCCTCTACTTTATTCGAAAACGAATACGACAATTCTTATGAGAATCCAGATCCCAATTTAAACTTTAACGAACCAATCGAAGAGTACAAAAATCTTCCAATCGAAGAAAATCAAAATTTTCTTTTATCCCCAGATCAAAACCATCCACCCAATCAAGAAAAACTCTCACGCTAGACGATATGAATCCCTCACTCAATTTCCCGAACAACTATAAATACTTTCAAACTACTCATAGATTCTGGTGCAGGTATTTCAATTTTCAAAGAAAATACAGTAAAGAACTTTCCAAATCGTTTCCTCGAAAATGCAACAATTCAAGGCATTACCGAACAAAAACTTTTAATAACTGGATCAACCTTGATAAATTTTAAAAACGGTGACCCTCACAAAGTCTATATTTACAACTTAGACATTGATTTTGACGGAATTCTAGGTCTTCACTTCCTAGAACACTACGAATGTACAATCGATTTAAAAAATAAACAACTTATTACCAATTTTAAAACACTACCACTGTATAAAGTTGAAGACAATTACTCTTCAACAGAACTCTAAACATACGAGGCAAATGAAAATAAAATAACTATAAAAGGTAGAACAGAACAAGTTTTTAAATTAAAATGTCATCTAATCAATACCGATGCTATTTTATCCCGAAAAGAAATAGAAAAAGTACATATTCCGAATGCCCTTGTCCATGTCAATCAAAAAGGCGAATTTTTGACAACAATTCATCAATGCGAATGCAATCCCAAAAACAATCGGATCTTCTATCGAAACAATTTCAATTTTCCCTGAATTCCTGAATTTCAAACTTCAAATACAGAAATCCCGACTATTACATCAGCTTACAATTTTACCATTCAAACGAAGAAGAAAAAGAATTTAATCACAAAATCTTTGTGTCAATTTCAAAGACATTTTCTATCTAGAAAAGGTGGACACCTTTCCTTCACAAGTGAAATCAAACATAAAATAGACACGAATAATACAAAGCCAATTTTTACTAAATTTTAGAAGAATAGTTTCCATATACATAAACAAGAGGTTAAAACGCAAAGAAACAACATGTCAAAAGGTATAATTAGACCATCAATTTCTCCCTGGTCATCTCCCGTTTGGGTTATACCGAAAAAAATCGACTCTAGTAATAAACAAAAATGGAGAATCGTAATAGATTATAGAAAATTGAACGAATCCACTGTTAATGATAAATATCCATTTTCCCAATATCTCAGATTTACTTTGACCAACTTGGACAGTGTCAATATTTCACTACTCTTGATCTCGCTTCTGGTTTCCATCAGATATAGATAGATCCTAAAGTATTTCAAAAACAGCGTTCTCAGTAGAAAACGGTCATTATGAATCTAATGCCCTTCGGACTAAAGAATGCCCCATCTACATTTCAACGTGTAATGGACAATATTCTTTTAGGAATCCTAAATGAACGATGTCTTGTCTATATGGACGATATTATAGTTTATTCTGCTACAATTGACGAACATCCATCGATTACGCGAAGTTTTCAAACGACTAAGAAAAGCTAATCTTAAAATACAACCAGACAAATGCGAATTTTTACGCAAAGAAGTAGCATATCTTGGACATGTAATAACTAAAGACGGTGTTAAAACAAATCCAACAAAAATTGAATGTATTCAAATTTTCCCCAACCAAAAAATCCTAAGGATATAAAAATCTTTCCTAGCAGGTATTATCGACGATTCATTCCCAATTTTGCGAAAATTTCTAAACCGCTTACTCGTTTACTCAAAAAAGAAATAAAATTTGACTTTGATCCTGATTGCAAAGAATCTTTTAACGAACTAAAAAAATTGCTAATTTCCGATCCAATTCTTATATACCCAAATTTTGACGAACCATTTCTTTTGACCACAGATGCTAGTGCTCTTGCAATAGGCGCTGTGTTATCACAAGGACCTGTAGGAAAAGATTTACCAATTGGCTATGCATCTAGAACCCTATGTAAAGTCGTAAAAAAATTATTCAACTATTGAACGTGAACTCCTTGCAATCGTATGGGCAGTAAAACATTTTCGCCCGTATCTTTTTGGCAGAAAATTTAAACTAATCACAGACCACCGCCCTCTTACTTGGCTTTTTTCAATCAAAGACCCAGGTAGTAGACTCGCACGCTGGAGACTTAAACTCGAAGAATATGAGTATGAAATAATTTACAAACCCGGTAAGATCAATAAAAACGCAGACGCATTATCAAGAATTAAAATTAATCATTTTAATCAATGCGCAAAATTCCAATCAAAACTCTCTATTTTTGCGACAAATCAAGACGATGACGACAAACCTAATAACTCAAATTTAAATTTCGATGATGAAAAAATAACCTAAGATTACAACACATTTGCTAATATGTACGAAACAAAATCTTTAATTGATTATTCAAAAGTTGAAACTTCAAACGAACAACTTCTAAATAAATCACATAAAAACATAATAACCTTTTTTCAACAAAAGAATTTAGGAGAATTACATCATGAAATATTAGAAGACATTTTTGAAGAAAATGCAGATTTTTCAATACAGAGACTAAATATTTTCTCTAGTAAAACAGTTAAAAATCGGAAATATTACATAATTCCTTTGTTACTCGATCCAGAAAATATAGTCCAACATCTTTTCTATATTATTTATACAGGACAAAACGAATTTGACCTTTCGTCAACATATTTTCTTGAAAATAAAATAGACCTTCCTATTCTTGAAATATTTTCTTTTATCTTTGCAGACAAAGATATTAAAATATGTATTTGTCAAAATATTGTAACTATCCCAGATAAAGACCAAATACCAATTATATTGGAACAATACCATTTAAGCAAAAGTAATTTACATCGCGGAATTAACGAAACTTTAAGACGCATCAAAGAAAAATATAATTGGCCCAAAATGATTAAAGATGTAGAAAATTTTATAAAAAGTTGTGAAACATGTCAAAAAATTAAAATATGCCGAAAAAATTTAAGCAACCCTTTAGTGATAACAGAAACACCGAAAACACCATTTGAACGAATAAATATCGATATATTTGAATATCCATCTAAGAACTATGCTTTGACAATACGAGACGAACTTACTAAATTTACCCAAGCTTATCCAATTGAAGATAAAACATCAAAAACTATTGTCAACACTATTATTTTATTTTTCCAACATTATGGTACCCCACTACGAATTCATTGTGGTTATGGCCGTGAATTTAATAATACACTAATGAAAGACCTATGTGAACTATACGACATAAAAATAACATTTTCTAGTGTAGGTCATCCCCAATCAAACGGCTCTCTAGAAAGATTTCACGCTACACTTAGCGAAATGATAAGAGCTAATCAAACCGAAAACCCACATGAACATCCGTTCAACGTACTTCCATATGCTGTTATTTGCTACAATAACACGAAAAATAAAACCCACAGTTTTACGCCCTTTGAACTAATTTTTGGTCATACTTCTTCTAGACCCCCTGAAATCCTATATAATGAGAAAACCCTTATATCAAAATACATACGTGATTTAAACAATCGTATGCAATTTCTTTATAAATCTGCTCGTGATAAAACGAAACAACAAAAAGAAAAAGCAAAAGAACGTTTCGATCAACATGTTCCCAAATATCCTCATAAATATAAAATAGGTGAAAAAGTATATGTACGCGAATCCCAAATTAAAGATAAAGCTCAAAACAAATTTAATAACCCTTTCGAAATTCTCGAAATTTATCAAAACTCAGCCCTCTTATTAAATCCTAATACTAAACAAAAATCTAAAATAAATTTAGATAGATTAAAACCATACTACGAGCAAATTTCTCTTCCAGGACCATCCTCGGACTGTCATCAGTCGTCCAGTCCCAATACTCCATAAGTCCAATAAACAACACGATAGGAGTCTTCTTTCATGAAGAAGCAAAAATAAGAATCTCTAATGACAAATGGACATTACTTGTATATAAAGACTTAGAACCAATTAAGGATACAATTGTAAATAATGATAGAATTTTAGAAAACCTTATAAATAATATCAACGAAGACGTACCACGAATGAAAGCATTTAAATCTGAAGTACTAACACATATTAGTCTCCTTAGACAAATATCAGGAGCTGTAAATCAAAAATATACAGAGATAATGGCAGATACTAAAAAATACATTCTTAGAGAAAAACGTGGAATTTTTAATGGTATAGGAACATTTTGGAAAGCAATTACAGGAAACTTAGTCGCCTCCGATGGCGAATATTTTAATGACTGTATAGAAAAAATAACACATGATGAATATCAAATCGAAAAATCTTCTTAAAAATCAAATCTCAGTAACTACTTCAGTAATAAAAGAATTTAATTCAACTATTCAGAAACTCAAAATTGACGAGGAAACATTCAATAATGATATTATAGAAATTCGAAAATCAATACTGGATATTTCTGACGATCTGAAATATTATTCCTCTCAAATAGAAATATTAAATATTTGCGAACTATTAATGGAAAGTTACTCATTTCTTGAAAATTCTTTGAACGATATTATAAATTCAATTGTTTTCGCCCGTTTACGGATTTTACACAGTTCAATTATTACGCCTTTTGACTTAATAGAATCACTAAAGCACATATCTCAATCATTGCAAAGAAATAATTTATCTTTGTTAATTCACCCTTCAAATGTGAACTAAAGCTCAATATTTTTGTTCTCGAAATCATCCAGAAAAATATAATTAAAGGCACATCAATATATATTCATATATATTATATATATATATATAAAATATATTAGTATATATATATATATATATATAATATATATATATATCTTATATATATATATCCATATATATATATATATATATATATATATATATATATATATATATATATATATATATATATATATATATATATATATATATATATATATATATATATATATATATATATATATATATATATATATATATATATATATATATATATATATATATATATATATATATATATATATATATATATATATATATATATATATATATATATATATATATATATATATATATATATATATATATATATATATATATATATATATATATATATATATATATATATATATATATATATATATATATATATATATATATATATATATATATATATATATATATATATATATATATATATATATATATATATATATATATATATATATATATATATATATATATATATATATATATATATATATATATATATATATATATATATATATATATATATATATATATATATATATATATATATATATATATATATATATATATATATATATATATATATATATATATATATATATATATATATATATATATATATATATATATATATATATATATATATATATATATATATATATATATATATATATATATATATATATATATATATATATATATATATATATATATATATATATATATATATATATATATATATATATATATATATATATATATATATATATATATATATATATATATATATATATATATATATATATATATATATATATATATATATATATATATATATATATATATATATATATATATTGCACGTTATGTAAGATCTCTCTTGGCAGTTCAGCTAATCGAACATATTTTATACTTTTTGTTAGCATTAGTCATATGCAGATAATATGTAATAAGACCAATTCACTATCTGATTGTTCTATAAAACATTTTGTGGCAAATTCAACACTTTTCTCTTTTGAATTATTGCTACGTTTTTATATTATCATATGGCTCTTTCTATTGTGGTATTAAATTCAAATTATATACCGTCAATATACAAATATTGGTATAGTTTTTTGTAAAAGTCCGTGACCCTTTTACCAATTTCTTTTCTATTACTACTCTTGCGTTTGTGATCTAAATATAATTTATTTCTTGGTGCCATGTGATTTTATAGTTGGTAGTAGGGATAGGCGATATTAGATTTTACCTATCCATAAGCGATAGCACATTATTTGTCGATAAATTTTATTTATCGATATGTCGATCGTTATTAACCTATCGATAGTTTATTGCTACCCATGGTATAATAAACCGAAGGTAAGATATCGCGCATTCCCGCCTGGTTCTGCTACGTCATCACGTGTATCCTTTTTGTCAAACATACAAATATAAAATTAAGAAAAAACAGAAATAGCAGAATTTCATGATTTTTTGTGTTTATTCAATATCTCAGATAAAACCAAACTTTCTCTGGAACAATACATAAAAAAATCTCAGTCCACATTTTTTAATCTTTTTAAATTATTTCAGCGAGGATATAACTTCTGCAAATTATACCAATAATTGACCATGGCAACTGATCAGTTTAATAAGTGAAAATATAACTATGAAAAAAATTGCCGCTATAATTTAGCTGTCAAATTATTTTATTAGTTGTGTTATGGCGTAAATAAAATAATTTAAATTAGTTTAAAATTGAATTTCCACTTGCGATATTCAAAATATCACTCGTGCAACAAAATTGAATTAATAAAAGCATTCGTGCATATCACCAGAAAAAATATCTCGCCCTACGGGCGCTCGTTCTGTGTGTGTTGATAAGCACTCATGCTTTTATTAAAAAAAATAGTTGCCAAAAAAGTTTTTACAAATTTTCAGTAATGTCTATGCACTTTCTTTCTGATATTTCTAGTGATAATATTACCGGTATTTTCAGTTACATGCTAAAGATCTTTATCCCTTATGAGAAGATTTTAAATTAGTTGAGAGTGAAAAGAGCCAAGACCAGCTCACTAATATGTCATTAATCTATATAAAAAAAGACAACAATATAAATCCGGACGAAATAGTAGACATTTTTAATAAAAGAGTTTTTCAACTAGAATAAGGGTATATTTTATTTAAATTTTATTTGTTTATATAATTACATATAATATAGGAACAAAAGGTAAGATTGTGCACATAAAGGTTAAACCTTTTTAGTGTGTGTTGTTTTATTCCCTCTCACACCTGGATTTTTTTTAATTAGTCCCTTACCCTTAGTTACGTCCAAGTACTTATCAAAAAATACAGATATTATAGCATTTTTTAGTTGTAAATTGAACTAAATATAAACATGTACAACAAAATAACAGTATAAAATTAAATACTGTCGGATTTTATACAACCTTAACTCTTTCTTTAGCGTTTTTTTTTTGTATTTTTATTAAATAAATATATAACTACCATGTAATAATTTTTATTTTAGTAAGTTATATGTCAATGTTTTATTAGGAAAACATTTTTAATAAAAAAAAAATGGTAATATAATATCTAAACGCCAGAAACGACATGCATCTCCAAAAGCAATTTAAAAATCTAGGCACGCAATGACGTCACTGCGCGAACCGGACGCAATTGAGACCGTCTAGATATAACACCTTCCGTTTATTATATCATAATTGCTACCTATCGATATATTTGCGACAAAATTAGAAAGCAAAAAAAAAGTACTCACTATCATATGGTGCATAATTTGCTTGTAAGTGTGTAATCGGTTAATCCAGAACTATCGATGTTCACGGCTGCGTAAATTCATTGTCCTGTACAGTAAAACCTCACAAACGCTTTGCATCAGTTGGGATAATATGGCGGATAATCGCGCATAGCATGCTGTGCGGTACAACGCATCACTTCACGCAACATTTACATAGGCTTGCATATTAAAACTATAAAGTTGGAAAGTGGAAACCAATGAACAATTTCCAGTGGTTTTGCAATGTAAATTATTAGACGGAGAACATTCTGACGAACAGTCTAAAAAGGGTGTATCAAAATTTACTGATCTGACATATACTAACTGAATTACTAAAAGACGTTTTGCAAATCGTACACGTTACATATTTTCGGAAAATATTTTCATGCCAGCGTGCAGATGTTAACAAGATAATTAAGCGGCGAAGGGAAAAATCCAGAAACAGAAACAAGAAATGTGGGGCGACCATTGACTTTAAATTTAAATAATTAATCGTGACGTGGAACGATTGCGTGTTAAAGGGAGTAAAAAAGTAGTTATAGATATTAATTTCACCCATTTTCATAAAGTCCATGTGGCACAAACTTATAGCTATTTACGAATGAACAATAACACCATATAGACATTTAATTCATATTTCAAATTAGGAATGACACCTTTAACATCTAACGCATATCATGAGATAAAAATACTTGAAAACGAGGAACACATAACAATATTTTATCTTTGCTAGCCAATGCGCAAATCAATCCGACGTAAAGGCAAGTGAAACATCTCTACGACAAATGGCGGAAATCAGGATATGGAGGTCGCGAAGAAACTAGCGTTCTATAGATACTGCGTTCAAATCTTGGAGAATTCGAGAAAGCTGACGTTTAAGTAGTTTACGAGAAAATCCTCTTTTAATAGTTATTGTTACTCCAATTATGCAACGAACAGTAGCTGGAGAATTGCCTAACGATATTGTTTTCATAGACCCCAGCGGGTCATGTGGCCTATCAAACATATGCGTCACATTTATCTTTACAGCTAGTAAAATAGGGCATTACCTGTAGCCTGGCATTTTCTGCAGCTAAAGAAACATTGGAATTTGGCAAAAAAAACCTTTTCTCCCCAAATTATCATGACAGACGATAGTGTAGAGGAGCGAAATTCATTAAAGACTGTATATCCAACATCTACATTATTACTTTGTACCTTTCATATATGTCAGGCTCAATGAAGGTGGCTGTAGCAAATTAATCACAATATTCCAAAAGAAAAATAGACGCATTATTAGGCAGATGTTCAGAGATGTATTATATTTTAATACACCAGAAGAAGCTGAATAACACTTCTGGATTTTGATGTCAAGTGAGAAAAGAGCTCAAACTAATTTGGTAAAAGAACATATTACAGAACTATGGGAAAGAAGATTGGAGTGGTGTGTTACCTATGGAAACAACTTACTTACAAGAGGGAATAATAGTAACAATTATACTCAAGCATTTATTCTTATCTTTAAAGATGTTATTTTACAACCCTGCAAGGTTTCTACTAGTTGTGCATTAGCCGATTTCATTGTAACTACATTTGAACACTATTATAAAAGGAGATCGAATCGAAGATAATATATATCATGTAGTATTGGCAACAGAAAAGTGAATGCTTTATACTGTTAATACAAATATAGCATTTTGTGATTGCCCTCAGGGTAAAAGTGGAGCATTTTGTAAGCACCTATGCGCTTTAGAGCAGCAATGTGGATTTCCTTTTAGTTTTATTTTATAAAGACAAAATAAAATTAGCTAAAATAGCAGTGGGAGCAGATGCTCCTATAGAATTTTTTCAAAAACGTGGAAAGTGAGGAATCCTCGGAGAACCCATTAAACACTTTAGAAGAAGTCTCTGAAGAAACTGCCACGTATCATAGGAAAGAAACTATTCCTATTCACAATTTGGTAGATGATAGTCACTCTCATCACGAAAAAGCTGTCGAGGAATTTCGACAACAATTCAAGGGGATTAATAGTATTTTTGAAGAAAATTGTTCACCAGAGGTCACTGCTGTTTTAATCAAATTAAATTAATTTTTTAAAAGTGTTCTCACTCCAACTCAGGCGTTAAATTTTGCAGCGAATGCATTTTCTCGGTCCAACCAACATATATTGCTAGACGAAAGAATAGAGGTTTACCAAAAAGTAACAATGGAATTCAAGCAGGTCAACCGGCAAATATGGAGCAGAAATCCAAGCAGGTGCGACCAACAGAAGACAACGAGAATTCACAATTTATCAAAGAATATTTTGGAAAATAAACCAAATGCAAAAATTCATTAAGTAGTAAACAGTTTTATTATAAAGTGTGCCTAAAAAATTCTTGAATAATGCTTTTTCTGTTGAAACTATAGGTTATTAAAAAAATGCTCGGACACGTCGATTATGGTTTTTCATTGCGCATGCTTTGACTTTCGAAAATTCTATATAGAGCTACTCATTAAAACCTTATCAGACCCTCGACATATATAACATCTTTTTAAGTCAAAACATGGGCAATCAAAAAACAAAATCGAAGCGTCCGAGCGCTTTTTGCAAAAAGCATTATTTCAGACTGTTTGGACACAGTGTACCTGACGTGAATTTTTGATTTTATGCTTGTATTCAATTTTCATAAACAGTTTTTTTAATATCTAATTTGGAATTTTTTATTTTATTTACGTATTAAATTTTCATTTATTAATTTTCCATTTATTTTTATTTCACTATCTAATATGCTACCTTCAATGCAATGCCGTACCTAAAAAATCCATATTAGGGGTGCGCAAAAATGCAGACTGCACTTGCGCCGTGAAATGTACTGGGATATGTCTGAAATAACGCGGCGTTTTCTTAGCCATTTTCGATGCGCGTTCGACCGCGCTATACCGCCGATATGGTTGTAGTGTACACATATTTAGATTTTCGCTTGCCGGCTACCTATCGATATTATCAGTTACCTATCGATATCATCGGATACCTATTGTCATTATTGCTCACCTATCGGCACTTATCGATAACTATATTTTTTTATTTACTTATTGTCATTCGATAAGTCGCCCATCTCTAGTTGATAGTGCTTTTACCTTCATGTTGTTTTCGATGAAGGCTTCAATCATAGTTGTGTTCTATTAACATAACAACATTGACTTTTCCATAGCTCTTTGGACTCCTTTTTTTGTTGAATATTTTAGTCGTTAGCGTTAATACTTCTGCCCCATTAAAAATAATAGGTATGACACATTAATTAAAGTGTTTGCGTTTATTTGATCAACAATAAAGTTTACAGAAGCAAAAAGTATTGTTATCTCGGCTCAGTGTTGCCTTGTACAATAGATATTTATATATATGTTACTTGTTTAATTTCTTTCTCTTCCATAGGTGAGGTTGTGCGGTCAATGTAATTTTAGTGATAATAAAGAATGCTACTATTAGTAATAACAGCTGAAAAAGAGAAAAAGTTATTGTTGATACACGGTAAAGAAAAAATTAACGCTATACTAATTAGAAATGATCCTTAGGATCCCAAGTACGTAATAAAAATAACAGTAAAAATATACTTTGCTTGATAATATAATACTAATAGCATAAATTAATGTATATTAACTAGTACAGCAGATTTAATATTTTTAAAATTTACATTCGATTCACGACGAGACATTTTATGATGCTTGTTATTTTCGCTTGTGCGAAAATATACAATAATATATCATAAACCTGAAAGCATAATGGTGTTTTAAATATATTTCTTTACATGTGTAATAAAGAGTAATATAATAAAGCTGTAACAATTATTTAAAATGTAACTAACTAAATATCACTTTGATCTTTTTAAGCTGTCCAAGGTCAATTGCAAAAAACGTAGATAATGGTAAAGTAAGGACATGTTAAATCGCTTTACTTTTATCACTATCCTAGACAAAGTAATATCTTAAAATAAATATTAATAGTAGTAGTTATAATAGGGGAGCGCCTCCTCCTCCTCCTCTTCCTCTCTCTCATGTCCCTCATTCTTAACTTCCTCCCCTTTTATTCTCATTCGCATCATATTTTTTAATTTTTTCTCTTTGTTCTCCCACATTTGATTTTGCATTCTTAAGTCTTATAAATAGGTGCATCAAGATCATTTTAGTATGTTAAGGTACGAGTGACTGTTAAAAGAAAAAAATCTGTTGAATAAATCTATTAATAATAATATTAAAATAAAATGAGTGAATCAGTTGGAGAAAGAAATCGATCCATTCCGCTTCAGACAATTAGCCTCGAAGAAATTATACCAGGAGTTCAAGAAGAAAATATACCATTAGTTCGAGAAGAAAATAATGGGATTGTTTTAAAAAATTTGAATAAAACTGAGAGTGAAGAGAAAAAAGTGTTTTGTGCTATTTGTTTTGAAATAATCGAATATTATGATTCATGTAGACCAAATACATGTTCCCACATTTTTTGTTTAAAATGTATTTTAAGATGGAATGATGAAAATGGTTGTTCTATAATGGTAAACAATTGTCCTGTATGTCGCACTAGATATTACTATTTGGTACAAATCTTCAAAGATGTAATTAGACATCATTTTGTTGTAATTTTAAAAAGAGGATAATATTTTTTATAATTTGTGTTTGTGAAAACTCTGGTAACAAATAATTTTGTAAAAAAAAGTAAATGTAAATATATATAATAATTGACACACATTTTTTCCTTTTCCTATATTGAAACGACAACAATGATCTAACAAGTTTTTTAATACATACTAATTTTCACATTACATAACAAAACAATTGTTATGGGTTTACACAAAAAGTGCCACGCCCTAAAATGGCACCACTTTTGCAAATGGAAGCTTAAATTTTCTTATGGGAATTTACATGTAAAAATGACGGTTTTGATTGTCGGACCGGCATAGCCTAATCTACTACTTTTTAATTATACTAGTAATATTAATATAATTTGCATCAAGTAAGAGAAAACTCAATTGAATACAGAAACAAGCGTTAACAAAATGTTATGCTAATATATGAGTGCTTCTAGTGGCAGTTGACATAATCGACACTTTTTTTTTTACATATGATTAGCTATTTCATTTACAAATACAGTGTCAGATGTTAGAATAAAAAGAAGTATTTTGCATATAGCAATGAAAATATATAACCGCTTATAGTAACAGTTGACATTTTTTAAAATTAATATTGTTGACGTATTCTACTTATTATCTTTACAATTTATGTTTAAAATTAATATTTTTGATATAATCTACCCATTACGTTTATAACTTATATTTAAAATTAATATTGTTGAAATAATCTACCCATCACCTTTACAAACTATGTTTATTATTAATATTTAACAACATAATTTTCTATCTCTTTTTTTTCATTTTTGTTGCAGTAAAAGCAAGCATGTTCAGGAATTAGTAGAAAAAGATGTATCCTACAAATAGCACAATGTAAATCAGAAGCACTAACAACATAAGCTCTTTTGTAGTGGCAGCTCACATGATCGGACTCCCCTCTCCGTAAATATCTCATGTGAATTGCACTACAAGGAAGGCAAATAGCAAATGTTCCTAGTCTTCGACTTTCAATTTTAGAGTAGCTTTGTATAACACATACATCTTTTTCTTCAAAATTATTAAATAATTCACTAGCCCTAAACTTGCTTACTTTTACGTCAGCCTCGGTTCCTAAATTTAGCAGTTGTCCATCCATGTCCACTCCTTCGTCAATTTCCTGATCATCTTCCTCCATCTCTTCTTCTTCCTCCTCAATATAATTAATGTCTATGTTACATAAGAATGATCTTCTAACAAGCCTAGATGATTTGTCCAAAAATGAATGTTTATAAGTGATGGAATCGCCTTCCAAGTTAATAAAAATTTCTTTTCTTTCTTCAATTTGAGCGGCGTTCTCCACATTATTTTCTTCAATTTGGTCAGCGTTTCCAATCATATTTTCTGCCATCGTTAGGAGCTTTAGATTTAGATAGATATATTTGATAAAAAACAATTTTGGTTATAGCTTATAAAATAATATCGACAACTGATATTACAGCGAATGATACTGTATGATCGTCGAGTGGATGTTCTTAAGTATATATCCCATCAACCACCACTTTTACTACCTGCAATACTTAAGTTTTTTTTTTTTTTTTTTTTTTCGCTGTCCCTTTCCCTGTCAGTTTCCTCGGGGGGGGGGGGGGGGGGGCTTCCCCCCCCTCCCCGCTCCGCCAGCCCCCCTTAAACCCCCCTCACTCTCACCTTATCTTCTTTCTCTCCCTTCCTTCTTTATCTTTTTTATATGTTTCTCCGTTTTCCTTTTTTCTCCTTTTTCCTTCCTTCTCCTTTTTCCTTCCTTCTTCTTTTTCTTTCCTTCTCCTTTTTTCTTTTCTTCTTTTTTAATCTAACCTAACCTAACCTAACCTAACCTAACCTAACCTAACATAACCTAACCTAACTTAACTTAACCTGAAGAGGGTAGCCCGAAATTGGGGAACCGGGATTTTAGTCTCGGAAATTCAGGGGTCCGGGGGGGGGAGGGGGGTAAGGTTGTTGATCGGCTTGGGAAAGTGGTTTTTAGAGATTGTCGTTCAACTTTAAGTAGGACACATGTGATTAACTTTTGCATATAAAATCGCCTCAGCGAAGAGACGAATGCAATTGATTTCTGCATTCACACTGTGCAGAGCTCGCGAGTTTTCTGATGTTTACATTGTGTCTATTTGGTAAATTTTTATTTTTATTTCTAACATTTTTATTTGGCAAGATTTAATTCTTATATATATTGGTGACATTTTTATGTACATTTGTGGCATTTTTATTTGTTATTACGATTTTTTTCATAATGGACAATTTTTTGGCATCGAGTAGCAAAATAATTGACAATGACTTTGACTTATACACATGTACTCAAATGCAGAATTTTGCAAACCAACAAAACAATGAAACAGACGTATTTACAACTAGTCAACAACAAACTATTCAGGACTTGAATGAAATTATTTATAATAGCCAAGTTCAGAATAATGCCAACAAACACAACAACGAAAAATATTTATTTACAGCTACTCAACAACAAACTCTTGACGATCTTAATGACATTATTGACAACAAAACGGACTTAATTACAACAAAAACTAAACAAACTCTTGAAGAACTGAATGACATTGACGAAACTGAAAATTCTAGCTGTGAGGATACTGTTTGTTTTCAAAAATCTAATCCAAATTATTTAACATTAAAATCGCCAATTAATTCTCCGAGACCAATTTGCTCTCCCTTTTTGTTTAGTGAAAATTCTGATTCGGAAGAAGAACAAATTGATCAAAATTTAAGTTTG
The DNA here is from genome assembly GCA_030620095.1 of Kuschelorhynchus macadamiae. Classification (NCBI taxonomy): domain Eukaryota; kingdom Metazoa; phylum Arthropoda; class Insecta; order Coleoptera; family Curculionidae; genus Kuschelorhynchus; species Kuschelorhynchus macadamiae. The sequence goes on along the minus strand of JAUTXW010003404.1, from coordinate 36,514 downwards.
GCTATTTGTCCTACTAATTCACCATATGATATTGTAAATTCTGATTCGCAAGAAAAACAAATTGATCAAAATTTAAGTTCGGCTATATCTTCTATTAATTCACCATATGCTATTGTAAATTCTGATCCGCAAGAAAAACAAATTGATGCAATTTTGACTTCGGATATTTCTCCTAATAATTCACCAGTTGAACAAAATTCAATTTCGAAACCATCATTTATCATTAAAAAAAAATTTAAAATTAATAAAAAAAATAAAAAACAAATAGCAAACCTTAAGTGTCTGGGTTTCGCTATTCAAAATTTAACTAATTTGATCACAATTAAAAAGGGAGACGAAAGTACGGTGAATTATGTTAAACAGGCCTTTGACAAATTAGTTGACTCATTTGAAGAAATGGATTCATAAAGTCAATTAATTTCTATTGCTTTTTTCAAAATTTGACTATAACTAAATAAAAATGCACAATATTAATTTTATTATTATACAAAGAACTTCAAAAATGCAATTGCTTTTTTCAAAATTTGACTATAACTAAATAGAATTGCACAATATTAATTTTATTATTATTATTATTATGCAGAAAACTTCAGAAATGCATAAGTGTGTAACATGTAATAAAGTCTTTACTAGAAAGGATAATTTACTGCGACATATTAAAAAACATGTTAACGGAAATTCCACAAAACTCAACAGTTGGTTGAAAAAACCAAAGCTTGTTAAAGGTAAGAACATTTTATTTTTCATGTCATATTTTGTAAAATATTTTGTAAAATATTTTTTTCTTAATTTATATAGATTCTACAAATATTGTAAAATATTGTAAAGAATGCAAGAAAAATATAAACCAAAGTCTATGGGGTGGACATCTTCGATCTAGTGTGCACAAGAACAATTCCAAAACAGGCTTGGAGGAAGGTGTTGAAATTATCAAGTCAGCATTCAGGGAACGAATAATATCTTATAGGATTTCCTCACACCAAAACTTCATAAATGTGAAAGAATATTTTCAACATTTGGAATACAAAATTGCACATCTAATAGATCAAGAACTGCAGAAACATAAATGTATCAAGCTAAATATGGAACTGTTCGGTTTCTATTTTAACCCCAGCAGCGACAGCTATGATGTCAAATCTTTTAATGCGCCGTTCCAAGTCATTTGCCAGGGATATCAGAAAAAAGAACTGTTAGAGCAAATCTGCACCATTATTGACCAGAAAGCTGACGAATTTGCAGAAAGAGATTCAGGTAAAGAATTTATTTTCGATTTTACAACAGCAACAAAAAAAGTAATTTTTTAATTTTTACGTTGCAGGATGGGCTTTGATGAATTTACTTCATTTGGAAATTAATGTTAACAAGCACAATCCGCTGAGAGCCTCATCTTTTATCGAACTTCCTCAAGAGATCAAGAGACGTCAAGCTGTGATCAACATTAGGAATGATGACAACTTTTGCTTCGCCTGGGCAGTTGTGTCTGCTCTTCACCAACCACGCGGATTAGATTTTGAAACTTCATCCTACCCACACTACTCTTCTGTTTTGGATATGTCAGGTATAGAATTTCCAATGTTGCTAAAGAACATTAAGATTTTTGAAGAAAAAAATAACATTTCTATTAATGTATATGGATTAGAAATTATAAATCCTAAAAAGGGGTATGAAGTAATTGGTCCACTTTATTATTCATCGAATAAAAAAAATCAACATGTCAATTTATTGTTAATAAGTGATGATGATGAAAAAACTTTTCATTATTGCTATATTAAAGATTTATCAAAACTAGTTTCTGCACAAATTTCTAAACATCACGGAAAAAAATATATTTGCGATGGTTGTTTACAATATTTCCCTACAGAAGAAAATTTATTACAACACAATAGCTATGATTGTGATCATTTACGAATTAACCTACCTTCTAAAGAATTAATAAAAGATAAGTTTGGAAACTATTCATATGATAATATTTTGAAATTTGTAAATTATCATAAACAAATGAAAGTTCCTTTCGTGGTGTATGCAGATTTTGAATGCATTTTAAAGCCTTTAAATAATGACAATGTTGATAAAAATCCTAATACTTCATACACCTTAAAACAATATGAACATATTCCACATTCATTTGCCTATTACATTAAATGTTCCTTCGACGATAATTATTCTAAATTATATAGAGGTCAAAATTGTGATACATTATTTATAAATTCTTTAGAAAGAGATGTGTATAACATATACAATAAATATTTAAAGGCTCCTAAAAAAATGATCCCTTTGAACGAACTGGACAAAATTTATCATAACTATGAAAAAGTTTGTCATATTTGTAATAAACCTCTTTTAAATGACAGGGTTGCAGATCATTGTCATATAACCGGTCTTTATAGAGGTCCAGCTCATTCACTCTGCAACATAAATTACAGAATACCTAACTTTATTCCAGTTATATTGCATAATTTGCGTAATTATGATTCTTATCTATTTCTTAAAAAATTATGCTTAAACAAAGAACAACTAACAGTTATCGCACAAAACAAGGAAAAATATATTTCATTTGAAAAGCTTATTCATGTGGATAACTATTTTGATAAAAAGACACAAAAGGCTAAGAAAAAAAATATATCATTAAGGTTTATTGATTCTTTTCAATTTCTATCCCATTCTTTATCAAAACTCTCTGAAAGCTTAAAAGATGAACAATGTAAGGAAATAAAAAAAATTTTCAATGATGAAGAAAGATTTAAACTTATTCGGCAAAAAGGTGTATTTCCTTACAGTTATATTGATGATTATTTAAAATTAGAAGAAACAAATTTACCTCAGAAAGACCAATTTTATAATACTTTAACGGATGAGCACATCAGTGATGCAGAATACCAAAGAGCTGTAAAGGTTTGGCAATTGTTTAAATGTGAATCTCTTGGTCAATACTCCGACGTTTACTTACTCTCTGATACTTTACTTTTGGCAGATATTTTTGAAAATTTTAGAAGCACTTGTTTATCCACATATAAGCTCGATCCAGCTCATTTTTACATTTTTCCAGGTTTATCCTGGGAGGCGTGTTTGCGTTATACTGGAATAGAGTTAGAATTGTTAACTGATCCAGATATGATACACTTTTTCAAAAAAAGCGTTCGCGGTGGTGTGAGCTCTTGCATTTGTAGAAAATCTGAAGCTAATAACCCATTTCTTTTAAATTTTGATCCTTTAAAGCCAACTAAATACATAATTTATTATGATGCAACAAATTTGTATGGTTATGCAATGTCACAGCACATTCCAACGGGAGATTTTGTTTGGTTAACAGATAAAGAAATCAATGATTTAAATATTATGAATATTTCTAAAAAATCTAATAAGGGATATGTTTTAGAAGTTGATTTAGAATATCCTACAAGTCTACATTCCTATCATAACGATTTTCCGTTTTGTCCAGAAAACTTTAAACCGCCAAATTCTAAATGCATAAAATTAATACCCAATTTAAATGATAAATCAAAATATGTTATTCACTATCAATTATTAAAACAATGTTTGGAACATGGACTCAAGTTAACTAAAGTTCATAGAGTTTTACAGTTTTCTCAATCTGATTGGTTGAAAAAATATATAGACTTGAATTCAAGATTAAGAAATGATTCAAAGAATGAATTTGATCGTAATACTTACAAGTTGGCAAATAATAGTATTTATGGCAAGACTATGGAAAATGTTGATAGGAGAATTGACGTAAGACTTGTTACAGAGTGGGAAAAAAATAGAAGAAAAGATGGTGCTGAGAATTTAATTGCAAAACCATATTTCAAGGACTTAACAATATTTTCTGAAAACTTGGTAGCTATTCAAATGCAAAAGATTCAAGTTACTTACAATAAACCAATATATGTAGGCTTCTCAATATTAGATATATCTAAAACTGTCATGTATGATTTCTTTTATAATTTTTTAAAACCTCTTTATCAGGAAAATATTTCACTTTTATACACCGATACCGATTCGTTCATTTTAGAAGTCACAACTCCAAATATTTATTCTGACATGATAAAAAATATTCACAAATTTGACACATCTAATTATGAATTTAATAATATTCATGAAATGCCTATTACAAAGTCAGTTATAGGAAAATTCAAAGATGAATATGCTGGTGAATCCATTACTGCTTTCTTTGGTACTGGAGCAAAAGCATATTGTATTAAAACGGAAAACAGTTTAACAAAAAAAGCAAAAGGTGTTAAAAAAAGTGCAATTAAAAAGCAGTTGGATTTTATTCATTATAAAGATGTTGTTGAAAATCATTCTAAAACCTTTTGTTCAATGTATGTTTTTCGATCTAGACAACATACAATTTTTACAGAGTTAATTAATAAATTGGCTTTGAGTTCCGAAGATGATAAGCGGTATAAAATTCCCTATAGTTTTAATACATTAGCTTGGGGACACCAAGATATTGCTTTGTATCAATGGAATGCAGAACATGAAGATTTAGATATATTTATGTAGATATTATAAGGTATTTAAATTTGTTGTTTTTGAAACCAAAGTTAGTCTTCATAAGTCTTTCACAAAATGTGCATAGAAACTTTTGACAAAGAAATTGATAACAGTTATTTTAAAACATATGAAAAACGACTTTCCACTTTTAAAAAATGGAAAGGAAAATTGAGACCAGAAGTGTTAGCTGGAGCTGGCTTTTACTATACTTCAATCAATGATATTTGTAAATGTTTTTATTGTGGTATTGAAATTTTTGATTGGTTAAGTTATGATGATCCTATTGTGGAGCATAAGAAATTTGCTAGGAATTGTGATTTAAATAACTGTTTATGGAAAAATAGGAATCGAATAATTGTAACCATTCAAAATAAGTCTTCAAGCTACACATTTTATATAGTATTATTAATATCCTTATTTATGAACTTTTACATATATTTAAATTAAGTATTTTATTGTTATTTTTTTACAACTGCTTTTGCTTTCGTGGTGAAAGTATCTGCTTAATGTTAATAAATTTGGAATATAATTATTAATTTGTTTTAATGACTATCAGTAGATCTCAATTTATTCTTCTTTATTTTATTTTCCAAAATGTTTTTTATGTTCATCATCCCCCTGGCCTAACACAGTGTGAAATATGTTTTTCTAATAAAACAGACGTCACTCTAAGTAAATATTGTAAATTTATGAAAATTGGATTAATTAACAATAGTACAATTAGTTGGATGGAACGAATAAATGGAAATGAAAATGCAAGTAAATTTTTTAAAATTTTGTATCATTATCCAAATCGATCTATTTTTGATACAAATTGGATAGAAAGGTTAGAGTTTAAAAATAATCAGTTACAAATTTTAACCCCCAACTGTACCAATTATTATGACGGATTCAAAAATTATTACTTTTCCATCATTAGTGTTACATTAAACTTTGCATTATTTTTATATATTACCATTTTAATTATTTATCTTTATTACAAATTTCAAACTGGAAATCTATTTTTTCATTAATCCATTTTAATCGAAACTTTAAAGAAAGTGGGGATGAGAATATTTAAGTACAAGAATAACACAATATGTTTCAGTCTCGTTTAGTCATTATGAACAACGCCGTGGTTCATAAACCTTTGGAAACGCTTCTTAATTCAAAAATTTATTTTTTAAATAATTCTTTGTCAAAATTTGTTCTTGTTGGCATTAGTTTAAATGATTTTTCTCCAAAAATTGTAATTGGTGGAAAAACTGGATTTTCAATCGCACTAACCGAAGAAAATTGGAAAGACATTTGTGTTCATCAAGGAATTATTGTAAACAATTTCTACTTTCCTCAAGTTGATCAAACCAGTGTGAATATAAACAACATTCATCTGCAGGTTCAGAAAATAAATGATACCCCTGTTCTACAAATTACAAAAGGCCCACACTTCATATACTTAGGACAAGAGTCTTTGGACAATTTGTGGCGATTAAAGGAAATTATTGATTATAGATTATCTATACTTAAAAGGCAAGAATTCAATACATATTTCAAAATATTTCAAAATAATATTTCATCTGATTGTGGCGACTTGTGTACGCATGTTTATAATATAATAAGTCCAACAGAAAATCCTAACAGTGAAAATGTTTCAACTATGATGGAATTACTTGCTTTATATCCTGAACAAATGGAAAACAAATTGAAGCAAAATGGAACAAAACGAAAATATTACGAAGAAAACAATGAAAATGGATCAAAAAGAAAATATTACGAAGAAAACAATATCTTTTCTGGAAGAGAACAATAAGGTGCATGTGTTAGTGAAGTGGAGCTTTGCTTACAGACAAGCCCGTAGGAGTAACTTTCAGATGTGGTACTTAGATAGACTCCGTTTTGAAAAAAGAATAAATGATTGTAAACTTATTCTAGATTCGATATTATCTGAGGAACATAGAAATAAAATATATTTGACACGTTTTAATAAAAATTGTATTTGATGTTTTACTTAATAAAATTTTAGTTTAGTAAATGTGAATTTTATTTGAAATTAATTAGCACATTAAGACTTTGTAATTTGTATCAGCTAAAGCATAAAGTGAGGAACAGAAATAAAACAAATTTAACTAAAATTTAATTTCAATTTAATTAAACAATATTTTTTTATCAATCCATGTATTATATTTTTTATCAAGTCCTAACCATTTCACATAAACTTTGTTTCCTTTCCTTCTCAAAATCTTCTCAATAAGATACACATCGGTATGCTTTACTTTTAGTAATTCTTGCTCATAAAAACCACCCAGAATGTCCTGATTATCTTCGTCTTGAATTAAATATGTCCAAGGGTTTGTCATCTTAACTTCTTTAATGTGGAATATCTCATTTGACCAATTTGGTGTGTAACCTTTTGAAAATGCCTCTCGATGCTTGTTTATTCGTACGTGATCACCCACTTTAAACTTTGGAGATTTTATATCTAACGTTTTAGCATGAGTAAATGCAGATTTCAAGATTCTATTTTCATTTGTTTTATTTACTTGTTTTGGCTTCATTCCTATTGAAGAATGTTTTGTATTGTTATAATCTTTTACAATATCCGCTAATATATTAAACCATTTGTAATTTCCTTGAATGCTAAATATTTTCCACATATTATTCTTTAAAGTCCTGTTCACTCTTTCTACTATACTCGCTTTCAAATTGGAAAACGTGCTATAATGGTTAATTCGAAATTGTTGCATCAAATTTTGAAAATGTACATTGAAAAACTCTCTCCCTCTATCCGTTTGCAAGTTTTTTGGTGGAGTTTTTGCACTGATTAATATTTTTTTCATTGCCGCTGTTACGTCTTTTCCAGATTTAGATTTTAACGGTTCGGCCCAAACATACTTAGAAAATACATTTATGGTAATCAAGATATATTTAAATCCCTTATTAAATTTGGCATAGGGTAACATTTCAACCAAATCAGCTTGAAAAAGATCATTTAACCCTTTCACTACCACCCTTCTGCGTTTGTAGTTTTTTCTAGCAGGTTTATGTAATTCATTAACGACTTGTTGTTTAACGGTTGTCATGACAACAAACTTGTTTATTCAATTTTAAGGAAGTTCACTTTCTATGTTTTGTAATAATTCGAAATATAACTTTTATATGTTTTTTCCCATTCATTCAATTTATCAATTTGTATTGTATAACTTTTTTCATTTAAAATTTTACTAATTTTAGTAATCTCCTTTTCTAACGCATTAAAGGATTTTTTTATCTCTCCAGTTAAGAAAGTAGTTGATCTACTATCACTATTTTTTAATTCCTCCTCTGTTTTATTTAATTCTTGTTCTAATTTCTTAATTACACTGGACATTATATTTTCCAAGGAAATATTGTTGATTTTCTTCCAAAGTGAGTTGGTCAATTGTTCTACTGTTAAGAATGCTATTTTGATTTCTTTTTTTTTCATCATCTAACCTTTTTATAAAAGTTCTTAATTGTTTAATTTTTTCCTTGTGTTTTTCAATTATTACTTTTCTTATATTTGTTTCCATTATTTTATTAATTTTGTTGATATCATCACTTAATTTTTTGTCTTCCTTTTTAACATGTTCATTTAAAAATTGCAAATCTTTACTTATTTGATTTAGCGTTAGCAACTGTTTATTAACGTTTTCAATTGAGGTATAGCATCCTTTAATCTGGTTTTCATACTTTAAAAAATTTTCATCAAAAACCTTAAGCTTTTTAGCAAAGATTTCATTATTTGTTTCATTTTCACCTAATCTCCTTTTTAAATTATTAATGTCACTTATTCTCTCTTGATTTTGTTTTGAAATATGGCGTCCAAATTTATCAACTGTCATGTTGAGCTTTCATTAAACAATAAATATGATTATATTTGATAGCTGTTATTTATAGTATTACTTTATCTTCTCTTAATTCTTCAATAATAGAGATAATCTCGTTACTATGAGCATTATTTCCCGCATCACTTGATGAAATTAATAAACGTAGCCTATCAACAATTTCGTTAACATTATTCCAGTATACATAGTCTGTATTTGATCTGTTTGTTTTCAAAATTAATCCCTTTCCTGTAGATTTGGCTCTAGTTGTTCTAAACGGAGGTTTTGGTTTGTTAAATGCTGTAACTAATCTTGGCAAGGTTTTTGTCTTTGTAATCCCCTTTCTTTGTAAATATGGTCCTATTATTGTAACATATTTGTGTGATGTATTTCCTTGAACTTGTTTATTTGAATCAAAATTCCTACGATATACATTTGTTTTAGCTAGAATGTTCATGTAATTATCTAAATCTTCCTTCTTATAACCTTTCGGTTCTTTTTTGAAAAGCAATTCGTATAAACCTGGCGTGCCTGTGTACGTTATTCCTCCCACTTTAATGTCTTTTCCAATAATTTCTACCGGTATCTGTGTTAAACCAAAAGAAAACTTATCCGTTTCGAGGTCATGAACTATTCCATAATAATGGTCAAATTTATGTTGTGTATCTTTCACACCCTCATCAATATATGATCTGGGTAATTCATGAAAATCTGCTAAGTAATCTTTATATGATGGTGTACCAACATAGGTTTGAATTGTTTTTCTAGTTTGTTCCAATATGTCTGACAAGTTTAAATTTGTTGTTGTGTCACTAGAAGGATCTGAAGTTTCTGCTATAACAGTTGATGACAATGGTTGTACTACAGGAGAGGAAGAAGTGATACTACTGTCATTTAAAAATGTTGGTAGTTCTGTAGGGAGTGACGGAGTTTTTCCTGTTTTCTGAATATTTTTCGTCGGAGTTGATGTTTTATAAAGCTTTGTAGGTGTTTTGAAATCTTCATACTTTGAAACTCTTTCTTCTTTTAAATCGAATGGTTCGGATTTACCAATACTTGAAATTAGCTGTTTAAGTGGTTGTGTTATTGGTCTATAATTCGGACTGAGCAGTAGAAGTAGCTAATTTCAAGCTTTGATATTTCTGCTTCACGGCTTGTCTCGATCTTATTAATTCTCGAGCTAAACGTTTATCCATGCTGTACAAGTTTTAAATGAAATAAAACTGCAAATTTTTTACTTTTATAAATATATAAAGGAATCGAATTTACTCCTATATCTGCCGTGATTTACTTCACAATCTTTGTCAATTACAAGAAAGCCATATGGATCCATCCAACAGTTAGCACAAATATTTTTAAACTGATCAAATGTCATATCCAATATACAGTGGTCATTATATATATGTTTTAAACTCAAACAGTCCTGTTTAAATAAAATTAATAAGTTTGCATTTTCTCGAATTAGACGTTTAAGGATTGAGGAATATCCTTGAAAAATAAAAAAACAATCGGTGTTTCTATGCCTTCCATGCGTGAAATAGTCCCTAATAATAGATTGATTATGACAAGGAATATCATCAAAAATGATAACGGAATTTGGCTTTATCTCATGAGGTGAAATAATGTTCTCATCGTTAAAATATTCAAAGTATCCAATTTCTTTCATAGGTTTTAACAACTTTCTTAAATATTCATATTTTGGTTGATCTAATGACTTTGAATAAACATAGACATTTTCAAACCTAATTCCATTTGGATGCTCGAGCAGTGTAAGCATAACGTTGGTTTTACCGCTACCACTGCAACCAACTATAAGCCCTCGTTTTGAACCACCGCAAAATAAGTCACCATGCTTTCTAAACTGTTTACTTAAAATTTTTTCATCATGATTATTTACTGGTAATGAGAATTTTTGTTTTTCAATCCTCATTCTTAATCACACTAGTAAATATTTTTAGCTGTAAAAGTATTTATACCAGAAAAATGTCAATGTGCTTTTAGTATAAAAAGAACTTCAATGACTGTGGGTCGCCATAAGTTGAAAAAAACTATTAAAACACGTAATAGAAAAGGCTCTGGTTTAGTAAATAAATTAATTAACAAACTACCTTTCGAAGTTCATATACCAGGATATAATTATTGTGGTCCCGGCACCAACTTGGAAAAAAGATTAACTAGAGGTGACGTTGGTATAAATCCATTGGATTCCGCTTGCAAAGAACATGATATATCTTACTCTCAGACTGAAGATTTATCAAAAAGACACATATCTGACCAAATATTAGAAAAAAAAGCCTGGGATAGGGTAAAAGCTAAAGATTCTTCTATTGGTGAAAAAATTGCAGCTTTAAGTGTTGCAGGAATAATGAAGGGTAAAAGAAAGTTCGGTTTGGGATTAAAAAATACAAAAGGGGGTAAACTTAAATTGAGAAAAAAACGTATCATTCGAACACCCAAAAAAATTGGAGGATTTCTACCTCTTTTGTTTCCCATTCTTGGCGCCCTGGGTGCACTAGGTGGAGGCGCGGCAGGAATTGCTAAGGCAGTAAATGATGCTAAAGCAGCTAAACAGCAACTAGAAGAAATACATAGACATAATATTGCAATGGAAAATGCTTCTAAAGAAGGGAAAGGATTATATATTAGACCATATAAAGGAAAGGGACTATTTATTAGACCTTATAAAGAAGGATCCGTCAAAATGAAAGCAATCAGACAAAAAAAAAACTCAAAATAAGTTTTCCAAAAAGAGCACTTACGAACAATGATATTATTAAATATGTAAAGCTGTTAAAAATAACTGGCTTTAGGGGTGTTTTTATGCTCGATGAACTTCCAAAAAAAATTAATCTGAAAGAATGTGGTATTGTAAATTTGGATAAAAAACAAAATAAAGGATCTCATTGGACTGCTTATATTAAAAATAACAAAAATGTAATATATTTTGATAGTTATGGAAATTTAAAACCACCTTTTGAACTTCTCAAATATTTTAATTCGAATGGCAAAGTGGATGTATTTTATACTTATGAAAATAAACAAAAATTTAATTCATATAACTGTGGTCAACTATCCCTAAAATTTTTGCAAAAAAATATATAAACTCATTATTTATTGTAATATCTCATTCATAAATAAACTGCAATGTCTACCACAATTGCCATATCAGGAAACAGTTCTGTTTTGTCTGCTGATTTTAATCCGCCCATATATTTAGAGGATGAAAAACAATATTACCTGGGTTTAGCTGATTTTGAAACGTTTATGACTATCCCCAATATAAAAGAAGGATATAATAAATTTTATATAGATAAAAAAGTAATTGTTATTCCCGACGGAACTTATGACATTACAGATATAGAAACATACATAAGAGAAAGTATAGAAGATTTATTTCCGAATGAAAAAATTTTTTTTCTTTTAAAAGCAAATGTTAATACCCTAAAAACTTTTTTAACGTGTAGTAGAATAATTGATTTTACCAAGGAAGATTCGATAGGAAAAATGTTGGGTTTTAATAGCAGGATACTAGAAGCTATGAAAGAGGAAGAATCAGATAATGTTGCAAAAATAACTAAGGTGAATGCTATTTGTATTGACTGTAATATTTGTGTCGGTTCTTACAATAATGGTAAACCTGTTCATATTATTCACCAGTTTTATCCAACTGTAGCTCCAGGGTATAAAATAGTTGAATCTCCTTTGCCCATTTTGTATTTTCCAGTTAGCGTCAAAGCAATTAACAATATAACAGTTAAAATAGTTGATCAAGACGGAGAACTTATCAGTTTTAGAGGAGAAACTATAACAGTAAGGTTACATTTACAAACAAGTGAAATATAAAATGGTTGTTAGATATAATAGAGCCCTTGGGATGAGACTTGCCCCTACCACTATCAACAAAGTAGAAACTTATAAAAAGAAAAAGCCTAAACAACAGTTCAGTATCAAATCCAACACCAACAAGTTAAGACGAGATAATCGTAAATTTCTCACATCCTTGGGTTTCACTGTTTTAAAATAATGAACATATTAAACGTAAACGAAAAGCTTTATGTAGACAATTCCAGCGTCAGTTCTGAGCTTCACACATATCAACCATATATTTCTTCAAAATTCGATTACAATGATGAAATAAGGATCCCAATTCAAGAACTCGATGCTTACACTCTACCATCAGATAGTTTACTTTATATCGAAGGAAAATTAACTAATACAGAAGGTAAATATAAGAAAGAATTGCTATTTATTAACAATGGTATAGCCTTTTTGTTCAGAGAAATCCGCTATGAACTAAACGGAATTACTATAGATTCAATAAGAAATGTTGGATTAGCATCAACCTTAAAAAGCTACCTTTCTCACAATACCAACGAAAGTTTAAAACTGGAAAATGCAGGTTGGTTTCCACATCGGAAAGAAGGTGATACAATTTTAGTTGATAATGATGGAAAATTCTCCGTATCCATACCACTAAAAATGCTTTTAGGATTTTTTGAAGATTACAGAAAAATTATTATGAATATGAAACAGGAATTGGTTCTTATTAGATCAACTGATGATTTAGATGGTGTTATTTTCAAAGAAGATCCGGCACACCTTGTTACTGCTCCTGACACTCCATTGGTTACTTTCGATAAAATTTATTGGAAAGTTCCTCACATTCTAGTTGATATGCCACAACAACTTGCTCTATCAAAAATATTAGAATCAAATAAAGATATATTGATAGGATTCAGGAGTTGGGAACTTGTTGAATATTCTTCTCTAACCGAAACAACCCGTCACACATGGCCGGTAAAAACAACTAGTAAACTAGAAGCTCCTCGTCATGTTGTGATTGGCTTTCAAGAAAACAGAAAAGGGAAAATTGTTAAAGATATGAGTAAATTTGACAATATTACCTTGTCAAATATTAGAGTATATTTAAATTCTGAAAGATATCCTTATCACGATTTGTACTTAAATTTCGAAGAAAACAAATTTTCTGCTTTATACGAAATGTTTGCCAACTTTAGACAGTCTTACTATGGTGTTCCAAATGAACCCATTTTTAATCCTGAACAATTCAAAAACATTAGTCCTATTACACATATTGATTGTTCCCATCAAAAAGAAACAATTCAAACGGGATCCGTAGTAATGAGAATTGAATTTGAGACACACAATGCAATTAAAAAAGATACTTCTGCTTATTGTCTTATTTTACATGACAAATTATTTAGCTACAACCCTCTTACTAAAATTGTGAAACAATTATAAACTTTATCCCCACTATTTTCATATTTCGATTTAATTTAAAGAAATTTTCAAAAGCTTTTAGTTTTAATCATGACATCAAAACTACAACTACAAATTGAAAAATTTATTTTTAAAATTAATCAACTGAAAGAAGAAATTGCAAATTATTCAAGTAAAAAAAGTCTCATTAAAAAATTTGCTGCTTTGAAAATATGAGATTGGTTATAGATATTCAAGGATTCAAAGATGAAAAAAATAAATTTATACCGAAAGAGCTTGCAGCTTTTGATGGTTATGAAATGACTCATTACATTTTTAAAAAGCCTTTTCCAATGGAGTTTCTTTCACCTGATTGTCACAAGCAGGCGGTATGGTTAACGAAAAATTATCATTGTATACATTGGAATAATGGATTTACTCCATTACATCATTTCCCAAAAATAATTGAAACACTTACGAAGAAAGCAGATTTTGTTTTTGTAAAAGGAAGCGAAAAAAAGGATTTTATACAGAAATATTCTAAAAAGCATGTGATTGAAATAGATGAACAACCAGCGCTAAAGCTAATGGAACCAAAATGCTTCTATCATTCAAAATCACCTTGTATGTGTGCTTTGACAAATGTGTTATTTTTATATGACAATTGTTTTATGAATGAATAAAAATATAAAAAAAAACTTAATTACCTTTTTATTTTGCATTAACCAACCATGATTGAATACAATTAATATGATACCTTAAATCTAATTTTCTAAATTCATTTAAAAGTTCATACTCATTTTTATATTTTAAATAATCATTACAAAATTTAGCGGCTAATTTACATTGTTTCATTCGATCTATATTATTAACATATGCTGACAAATCTTGTGCTTCTGCGTCTTCTTCGCCTACAATTGATAAATATTGGAAGTATGCAGCAGATATAATAAACTCTTCATACATTTCAGTAACCATTTGCTCCATTGTAAATATTATTAAATTTATTCTTCCTTTTCAATTTCTTGAAGAATAGTATCCTCGTCAATAAATTGCTTCAAGTCTTTTAAATAGTAACCAAAGCCAATATCTTTTAGATCTTGAATAAGTTGAAAAAAATTTAATGTTTCAATGTATTTGTTGCAACAGAGGGCAGCCTTTACGAATTCCTCAGATTGATTACAATAAAAGTCTATCCACTCCGGACCACTTGCCATACAATATGAGAAATAGGTTTTTGAAAGATTACTAAATTTCTCCTCTAATAATTTAACTGCAATCAGCAACTCAGCCATTTCATTTATTTAACATAATATTTTAAATATGTAGGGGGACGTCTCTTGCGAATAGGATTAACTTTCTTTGATAATACCTGTTTTTTATCTTCGTATAATTGAAACCTCTTTTGGGTTGCAATAATAGCAGGTATAAATTGGCAATCTTCTCCTATAAATTCTATTAGGTGGCTTAATTCTCCTACAAAGTATGATTTCCCAAATGTATTGAAAAACGTAGTAAGGCTTATAATTCCTTCTAAATAATCATCACAACAGTCAATTGCTTCCAAATAATCTCGTTTCAGTGGATAAAACAGCTTGGTGTATTCATCTTTCGAAATCACTTCAAAGAAATTGAGATATTTAACTTTTAACTGTCTGATAGTTGTAGTTAATTTTTCGCGATTACACATAATTCACTTATTACTTGACATATTTTTTCATTTTGTTTTATACAAAATTGGTGGAAAAATTCAAAAATAACTTTTTACGCAACTCGAGCACAGCTTAGTAAATGTGTCTCGGCATACTAAAATGATCATGATGCACCTATTTATAAGACTTAAGAATGCAAAATCAAATGTGGGAGAACAAAGAGAAAAAATTAAAAAATATGATGCGAATGAGAATAAAAGGGGAGGAAGTTAAGAATGAGGGA
Source organism: Kuschelorhynchus macadamiae (assembly GCA_030620095.1). Taxonomy (NCBI): domain Eukaryota; kingdom Metazoa; phylum Arthropoda; class Insecta; order Coleoptera; family Curculionidae; genus Kuschelorhynchus; species Kuschelorhynchus macadamiae. The sequence continues at coordinate 21,041 of JAUTXW010003404.1, read as the reverse complement.
CATGAGAGAGAGGAAGAGGAGGAGGAGGAGGCGCTCCCCTATTATAACTACTAATAGTAAAAAATTTCAAAATTCATAAAAAGTACTTTCTCTAAGGTTATTTCAATCTAATACAATTAGAAAATCCTGATTCTTAGAATTATATCGTGTTAATTAGCCAAATCCGCGAAAGTTTTATGTTAATATTATCCAATTTTGCACACCCTGTTTGAAATTCTCCTCTAGTTATTCTAGTCTTCGAATTTGGCAGGATATTAATGCTTTATAAGTGTACTTTGCATATACTGATTAGTGATAAGTAGTGCTTTAAAAAACACTTTGTAACTGTTTTGGTTTCAACTTGATGGCGTAAAAATCAGTGACACATTCCAAATATTACATATGGGTCCTTCCGAATATACATTTTTCTGGTATTGATAAAAAAATATTAATAAATTCCTGAGTATTTGGTTATATAAAGATGGGTCTAGTAACGATCGACAGTGTCCTGACTAAAAGCGTCATTTGATGTCATCTAACAACAATAAAAGTTCCTCTCTCCACTTTAAAAAAGTCGTCATCATGTCCTCATAAGTTGGCGTCAAACTTATTCCTAATTACTTAATCACAAGAAGACATTTATGTATTGAGTGTCTTGAATCTAATACCACTGGTTTTATTTTTTTTACTATTATTTCATCCTTTTTAGTTCTATTTATACAAAATTTTATTGTCAGCTTTAACATTAAACGTAGGTTAAAATTTTGGACGTTCCCAATAAAATAAGCTATGGGATTATTGCATATTATGAGACTTTGCCAGAATCACGGTGTTAATATTATATAAAAAGTACCATTTATACGTATTGACAAAAATAGGCATTGTTAAAAATTAACATGATTAGTAAACTTGAACTTCCATATTAAAAATATACATTAAAAACCGCGAAAAGCATGTGAAATATGATATTTTTATAATAGTGCCTTCTTCCCTGGCTATAAGCTTCACTTATTGACACAAGAAATGTTTTATTCCAATAATAAAGATATCTGATATTTCAACATAAATTTTGATTTATAATAACCGAAATAACTTGATTTCCCATAGGGTGGGGCGAAATTACTTTTTTAGTTAATTACACTTCATACAGCAAATTTCAAGGCAATATATTAAAGCATGCATCCAAATTGGTCAAACCATCCCGGAGTAATCGCTGTTTACATACATAACAAAATCCATTGGGTAGAATTGATAACCTCCTCCTTTTTTGAAGTCATTTATCAATTTTGCTCATGTATTTTTTTCTTTTTTATGTACACCCATTACTCCGGGATAGTTTGACCAATTTGGATGAATTTCTCAGGGCAGTGCCATGATAGTCCCATAGCAAGCATATTGAAAGAAATGGTAATGGCACAGTTTTAAATATTTTTCTGAGAGAGTGTTTACGCGATAACTTTGAAAAGCTTTACCACTTTACTGCCTTAAAATTTGTATTGTTAATTTGTAAGTATGAAATATAACTAAGCAAAAAAATAATTTGTGACAGGGGTTTCATTTATATTTTGACACCTAGCAAGACCTATAGCAGATACAAGAAAACTTTAAATACAAAAGTTGTAAGATTTTTCTTGTAATATCTTTTAAACATATCGATATTTTTTAATCATTAAAGAGTTGAAAACACAGATAACCTATATTTGTTTAAATGGACACCGTTTATATTATTTTTTCAGAGAATAGGTCTTATATTACCGATTATAAATATACCGAATTTGATACTTTTATATTTATAGACGACAAAAAAGACGTAATGCAGTAGAGAATGAATAATAAAGAATATAATGGTTCTTATTGCACGATTTTTATCAATTTTCCTTAATCACCATTTAATAAAATAATAATGTTGAGGTTATCTATTTAAAAATGATAGGTTATGTAGATATACTTATTATATGTTTTGAAATTCTAAGTAATCCTACAACTTCTGTATTTAATTTTATATTATTATGTTAAATTATATAATTTAAAATTAAATATAATTATTCTTGGTACAAAACATGTCAATAAGTGGTATGGGCAACGGTAAAAAGATTGGAGTAATCTGAAAATATCGTGTTTCATATGGTTTTCATTTTAAGAGGCACGAAGTTCAATTCTACTAATCATTTTAATTTCTGCAAATGTATACTGATGATTCTCTATAAATACGTATTATATTATTATAGATAGATGGCGCTTTTTATATATTATTAGCTATCGTTGTACTAACAAAACGTTATAAGCGATAAACGCAATATATGTTTATTTTATTAATAAAGTTTTAACCTAGGTTTAGGCCTGTAATATTTTATCCCATCTTGAAAATTTGACTTTATAAAGTCAGCCTCAAACTATTATAGAGAGTAAATAGACATTATACTTCTGGTATTAGATATTAGGACACTTAATTCATAAATGTTTTCGTGCTTGTTTTGAAATCGGTTTTTGTTTTTTTTTAATGTATGTATTGATTCTTCCAGAATAATAATTTTAATAATAATAATAATAATAATAATAATACGTTTATTAACCCAAGTAATAAAAATACATTTTTAATTTTACAATTTAAGCACTACCTACCTAAATCAAAAGGCTTCATCATGGATGCTATCTATATATGGTGCTGATGAGCCAAAAATAAATAGATAAATATACAATTATAAAATTCAACCCTTTTTTAAAAAAAGAAGCAATCATTATTCACGTACTAAGTAGTGAGAATAGAGAATCAGCATATTAAAAAGGAGATGAAATATTCAATGTTGCAGGTCAATCCAAAATATACAATATATATAATAACATACTTTTAAACGCTTTTTAAATTTAAATAGATGAAGCAAAATTTACAACCTGAAACTTATTAATGTAATATGCTATTCGGTAAGAAAAGAAACGTTTAAAATATTCTTTATTGTGGGCTGGTATTTATTAGTAGTATTTTTTCTTCGGATACTTAAATTGTGAACGTCAGTTCTGTATACAACTCTATTTAAAAGATAGAGCGGACTATCATTCTTAAGTATTTTGTAATAGAAACAGGTTTCGTGGAGAATACGTCCATTATGCATGCTTAACCACTTAGCCTCAGCCAATTTGTGAGAAATTCTTTCCTTACGAAGTATACCAAAAAGCAACCTCAAACATGAATTCTGGATAACTTGGATGAGACCAGACTCCAAGCAAAGACCATATATATTGTCACAGAAATTTAAAGGCGAAAGTACCAAAGACTCACAAAGGATTTTTTTAATATCTTCATTTAGATAATGTCTATATGGATATATCATTTTTAGCGCTAGGTATCCTAATTTTAATTTAGAACATAAATGCTCTTTAAACTTTAATTGATTGTCGATTATTAATCCAAGATTTTTTGCAGAATTTTGAAATTCTATTGCAGTGTTATCCAAATTTATATTCAGGGTTTCCATAATATTAGTGCTTTGGATTTAATAGGATTGATTTTTAAAAGATGTTTTTTAGTTTCATTCAGAAGATTATTCAAATCGTCATTATTACAGTCATTAGGTATTTGTGTCTTTGTTGATGGAAATGGAAAATATATTTGTGTGTCGTCAGCATATATGTGGCTACGGCAATGTTTCAGAGATTTCTCAAACTGTGAGGTGTAGAGAGTGTACAGCAGAGGACCAAGAATGCTTCCTTGAGGCCGAAACATCAAGAGCATCAGAGATATTTTCATCAATAATCACTCGATGTTTTCGGTTGGACAAATATCGCAGCCCCTTACCCGAAGCCCGTGGGTTAAAACCAATATAACGTGAAATAGAAACTAATATTTTATGGTTCACCATAACAAATGCCTTAGTAAAATCCAGCAATATTAAAACACAGGCCCTGTCATTGTCCAAGAAATTAAAGATGTAGTCTGTGACATTAGAGGGTGGAGTGGAACAGCTATATCCAGCACGAAAACCTGACTGATGATAGGGAAGAATATTATTTGCACTCAAAAAGATATTTATCTATACATCCATTACTTTCTCGAGAACTTTTGACAAAGTAGGAAAAATAGAAATCGAGCGTAGCTGACCAAAATTTGATGGGTTTTTTAAAGAAAATATGAAGTTTCAATGCAATAGTTAATTATGTGTCAACGGTTTAAGAATAATAGGACAAGCAAGCAAAATTAACGTTATATTTAGTTGATCGATTCCAAAAGCCATATAATTAATTTTATTTAAAATATTCATAATAAAATCTTCTGTGAATGTAATAAAAGCAAAGTCGTTGTTAACCAGCCTGCTTGAACGATAAAATGTTATTAAATTTTCATCTGGTAAATTGGCATTTTTAGATACTTCGATAGAATATTTATTTAATTCGTTAACATTTTTTAGTGAATTTGGTAAAAATTTTAAATTTAAATATGCTTTTTTTATGATCGTAAAGCTGAGGTTACTAAATTACGCATTTGGTTATAATATACCCAGTCTGCATTAGTCTTCGTTTCCCTATATTTTTTCAATGCTCTTGATCTGAGATTTTGCATATTGGGGGTTATCCAAGGCTGATATGGTTGTTTCTTACCTTTGACAGTTTTTAGTGGCGCATGACTATTCAGAGCTGCTAAAATTCTATTATTAAACCATTCCAACTTATAATCGTTTGGCCAATTTGGATGATTTTTTTAGGGTGGAGCCAGGATGGTTCCATAGCGAGCATAATTTTAATAATTTAAAGTAGCATAATGGTTTAAAATGTTGCGTTAAAATTTGGTATGATTTATAAATAACGAAAAAATGTATTTATACAGAAAGTAAATATGTTCCAAACTATACGAATTACGAAGGAACTAATAAATACCAAAAAGTAAAAAATAATATTTTAAACCATCTCCAAATTTACTTTTTGAGGTCGGCTTCAAACTGATAGAAGCATTAATTTGACATTAGTTTCGGCATTAGGCATTTGTAAAAACCGCTAATGTCAAATACACAGCGAACTTCTTTGTCTTAGAGAGTAAGTAGGTATTAGTTTTACGACGTCTTGAAAAAAAATTCAAGGCAGACTAAAAGAGAATTATGTTTTACTTTTTATGGTTATTTTTTTATAATTAGTTCAATTTACGTTAACGCTTTTTAAATGATTTACCATTAAAAACTAGTAATGTCACTGTTCAACATATATTATTTAAACTGGCACATATTTCACTTTTAAGAGGATATCGGAGTGAATTTATATTCTCGATTTTGCTGCTGCACATAAATAACATGATAACACAGTGATCTTGAAAATCGCTTCGTTTAGTAAAAAACCGTTGTGTTAAAAAAATGTTAAAATAAATTGAATTTTAATTTTATACCAGAATATCTGAAAATCTACAGTTTTCAATAAACAAAAGATACATTTTTAAATTATTTTAAACAGAAAAAATAAAATGTTGGAGAAACCTGACTTATCGACAATCTTAGCTTTTACTTGGGACATTTGTTCGTTCGTCGACAAATAAGATGTTGAAAAGTTACTCCGATGTACTTTTAAATAACTGTAACAGCATCAGAAATACTACATGAACATAACGTTTAACACAGGTTTATATAAACTGTTTATTGGCAAACTATTGATTATTGATAAAAAATTAAAGCTCCTGTATTTTTTGTATGTGAAAATTAACATAATAGGAATGCTAAATAAATTACAACATTATTAAGAAATCATGGTTCTTGGGTTTAATAACATTACCATCGGCAAATTTTTCTAGCTTTTAAATGTGTTGTTCTATAGACCACGATAAGCAATTTGTAGCTTTTTCATAGCTACTCAGGTTTGCTTAAAATTTAATTAAAATTTAAAATTTAATTAAAATGCTGGCTCGGATACACATACAAGATGGTACATCTGAAGTTCAATTTGAATTTATTTATTTTTTTCGTTTTTATATCATAAAAATGTGTTTTACTAAAAAGGGAAAGAGTTATATCCCCTTTTATAGTTTGCACGATATAAGCCAGAAAAAAAAACTTTTTTTGCCGATTGTAACAAAAAAAGAGTTGAAAATTTTAATTAAAAAAGAATTCACACCACACTTATAGAGACACCTAGGAAACAGCAAAGTTGCCCCCTGAGATACACTGAATATTATAGAAGAAACTAAATATAAAAAAAAAATCAAAATATGGTTGAGTAAAAAATATTTTCATTTTGCACAAATTATAACATTCTGTATGAAAAGCAGAGGGAATTTTCTAAAGAAAGCCACTTCTGACCCGAGCGATACCACTATTCAACGAAAAAAATCGCATTTAAATTTAATTTATTCTGATATACAAAAACAATTTTGCAAAAATAATTTAAACGGTTACCTGTACTACAGAGTTAAAATCTGTAGATTTTCGCTGCCACATTATAATGTTAGTTGTGAAATGTCACACTCACAATTACCTTCATCAGCGCACACCACGTTTTTTAAAAACAATGCATAATAACTCATACAAGTTAATCTAATCTAGAAAGTTTTTGGGTGAGAACGCTCGACGCGGAAACGCACTTGAACTCTCTTCGAAATACAATTCTGACCTTTATATTGCACATCAGAATGTAAATGTAATTATACTAATTTCGTTCACGTCCGTCACAGAGGTGAATGAATCAATACAAATGATTATTATTAATTAAGATCGTTGAGCGGGAGATCGGATATAATTCTGTTGTAGATCTTTATGCGGGGATGAAGAAAATACCGACCACTGGTATAATTTAAAATGCTAGTTGCAGAACCGGTGATTATATCAAAATAAATTTAGAAACAAAATGACAGACAATTTTTTGTTGTTCTTTTTTTCAATACTTCAAATAAAACGGTTAAATTGAACCAGCTGCTAGTAACTTAACGTTATTCGAAACTGTTCTAATTCTTTATATTAAATACTTAAAGGCAAGTCCCAGTCTTTATTTCAGCTTACAGCAACAGTTAACTGTTAAGCAGACCATTCACTCGGCCAACCCAGACACGACTAGCGACTGCGGTCTGACCACGGCCTAATCATCCTTATCATAGGCTTAAACAGGGATGAACTCAGGGGGGTGTCTTGGAAGATTTTCGACTTTTCTTCTGTAAACTTCATATAAACTGAGCGAAACAAGTTAAGGATTTTGAAATATAGGTCTTAATTCAAACACTTATAATCTTTTTACAACCTTACTAACGTTATCTTTAAATGACACATTTTATGGATTAAGTATTAAGTTTCGTAACGTATTAGGTTAGGAATGATTACTATTAACATTTTACTAGGCCGCCATTTTGTTTGCCATATTAAATTTTTACGAAAATGATACCAGGTCATCCCCATATGACCCTTAAGTTTTGAAATCATACGGATAAGTAGCGATAAGCGATAAGTAGTAGATAAGCGCTATGCCGCGAAAAGACAGTCAAACAGACAGATCGACGGAATTGAGAAAACATGTTTTTTGGCATCTAGGGACCCTGAAAGGTAAATTGTAAGTATTGTAAAAGTGAAAATATCTTAGAGGATGATTTTTTCACTATTACAATATTTCCCTTTTAGACGGGAATTAAAAACGACTACAGTGTAACAATATCAGTAATATTTTCGATCGAAATTTATATTTCCCTGTGCTTTATGGAATTTACATTACCCTGCATACACAAAGCATGCTATTTTAAAATTGTTTCTCTTGAAATAAAATTTCTATTCAAGGTTAAAAAAAAGTGTCAGAAGTTCAAAAAACTATCAGTTTTTTGTAATAAATCGTAAAAAACATTCCAATAACCTACGATTTGTCTCAATAACCTACAACTTTTGGTAAAAAATGAATAGTTGAACCGATAAAATCAGACCTATTTTCTCAGCCCACTCTGAACATAAAAGAGTTCCATTTAAAAGTAACTTTCTCCTTACCCCCAAAAACAATATAATATAAACATTTCAGGAAAATCTGTTGACAGTTAGGATACTACGGTGTGCGTGATTCTTTTCTAAACGCCACAACACGCATCACTTATTTAGGCAGTGTGAACTGTGCGAATAGAGTTTAATTCCGGGTTAAAGTAAATACTAACCTTCTAATAATCTGGTAAAATAAAATTTCACAAAACACTATATAAACAATTCAAAACTCTTGCCTAACACCCCACTTGCTATTAGCAAGTATTAATGCGAATACCGGTTGACAGATTACAAATAAGACGTCTAGCCGGGATTGTTATAAATCCCGGCTAATCATGACTTCACTTGCATGATTTCAAGAATTAACTGAGATTGATATAAATACCGGAGCCGTGAGACTAGTCACAGCGATAACAGTAAAACAAAAAACCCCACCAGCGGCCAGTAATGACTTCGATCGCCGTTTCGAACAAGTCGTAGCTTGTCTAAACGACCTTTTCTCGCGGTAACTTAGGTATCTTAGATACATTTCGGTATCTAAGATACATTTCGATATCTAAGATAACTTTTTGAGTTACAAGATACAGTTCCTTTTAATTAGAAGTATCTGAGATACTAGTTACTTAGAAACTTTAAAGTAACTAAGATACTTTTTCTGACAGCTCTGACTACTAGCATCCTTCGTTGTCCGAGAAAAATATGTGAACTTTCATCCCCATTTTTTTACACCCCTAGGGATGCATTTCGATAAATGCCAAAACACGTGTTTAATTATTTTTATTGAAGAGTGTGCTAAATTTTAAGTCAATAGACAAAGGATTATTTTGCCCCATATAAACATTCATCCCTTATTTTACATCCTTAGCCTTTCTAAAATCTTCTCTTATTGCTTACTTACAATCTAATTCACTGAAAATGGTGATAATTTTTGGTACTGCTGGTAAAAATATGAGGGAGGACTCACTGGATTCAGAATGACGTCTAGAAAAATGTACAAAAATTTTAAACAAACAATTTCAAAAGTTATTAACAAATTGAAATAAAAAAGTTTAGTTTTATTGCAAATAACTCGGAAACTATTAAGGTTTAATAATTTTTAAAAAAGTAAAAAAGTCCCGACTCCTGGAACTCTATCTCTATTATTAATAATTTTAATTTATTGTTGAAAATAGAGCTCGAATAGAGTCGTTACAATGTCCCAAAACTGGTCGTAACAAGTAACTATTAGATATTAATTTAAGAATTAAAAAAACTATAGTTTTATCTAGACACTTAAAGGACAATATTCCTGGAAAAAAATTGTTGACTGATTTTTTATAAAATGAGGCTATTGTTAATAACTTTTCTTTTTGTTTCGGTTTTCGTTTATATTTTAAAGCGAATTATTATTGTCAAACAAAAACCACTAAAATTATTTCGCTTCATGGAGACTTTATCACAACTATTGATGATTATGACATTACGATGTTTTTAATTGTTATAATCTATTAGTTATTAATAACTAAATCTAACAAAAAAAAAAACATTAATTTGTCATTTTTACTCTCCTGGTAAAAGGTAAGAATTGTAATCTTCAAAAAATCACTCTCCAAGATTTTTTCAGATCTTCACGTTTCAAGGTCCCTAGATGACGAAAAATATGTTATCTCAATTCCGTCGGTCTGTCCGCCTGTCTGTCAGTCTGTCTGTCTGTTACTGTAAACTACTTACCCGATTGACTTAAAATTTTCGTCAAAAATTAAGGTTCATATGGGGATAACCTGATAACATTTTGGTAAAAATCCAATATGGCGAAACAAAATGGCGGCTTAGTGAAATGTTAAAAAAATATTATGAAAGAGTTACTTGTCGAATTTATTTCAAATTTTGCATAATCATCAAGTATTATGTTGGAATCAACTGGTAAAATTTTTGTACGAATCCAAGATGGAAGAACAAAACAAAACACAAAGAACTACTTAATGATTTCAAATTGTGTGCCATAACTAATTATGGTATAATAATGTTTTTGTAATCGTGAAAAAATCATCCGCTCAGGTTTTACATATCTTCACGTTTTAGCGTTTTTAGATGCCAAAAAACATTATTAATACCGTCGGTCCGTCTGTCGATCTGTCTGTCAGTTCGCGACATAGCTTAAATACTACTTATTCGATTGACTTCAAATTTTGACAAAAAATTAAGGGTCATTTGGCTGAACAATGTTAAAAATATTTCGTTAGAGTGGTGTATTATTTGGGTTAAGATCCAGTAAAAAAAACAATTTTTTTTTAAATTGTAGACGAACTTAATTTGTGCATCCTCAAAACACATATATAGATCCTCTATCCTGCATATCAGTCTTTACCTACTCCGTTCGTCCGCAGATATTTCCCAGATATCATATTTTTATGGTTTTCGTTAATAACCCTCTTGTTATTATGTTAGAGTGGCATTGTTGCATCCTCAGGATACATAAATTCTATATTTCATAAAACACATATTATCAGTCTTTACCTATTACCTGGTCCGCAGATATTTTCCAGATATTAAGTTTCTAAATGGTTTTCGTTAACGATCCTCATATAGTGGTGTATTATTTGGAGTTAGAATCCAGTCAAAAAATCTAAAGTCTTTTTTTAATTTGTTGACGTTTCCCAACTTTATTGTTGTATTATGTATTATCAGGACACATATAGATTTTATATCCTGTATGAAACCCATATTATCAGTCTTTACCTACTCCGTTGGTTCGCAGATATTTCCCAGATATTAAGTTTCTAAATGGTTTTCGTTAACAATCTTCTTGTTGTTAGAATGGTGTATTATTTGTGGTTAGGAAATATCTGTAGACCAGCGGAGTAGGTAAAGACTGAAAATATGGGTTTTTATGTAGGATATAAAATCTATGTGTCCTGAGTATGCAACAATAAAGTTGCGTAACGTCGACATTTTAAAAAAGTTTTTTTGCTGGAAACTAACCCTAAATAATACACCACTTTAACATAACAATAAGGAGATCGTTAACGAAAACCAGTTAGAAACTTAATATCTTTGAAGTATCTGCGGACTAATGGAGTAGGTAAGACTGATAATATAAGTTTCAATTTAAGATTGCGAAACAGATGGCGGCCCAATAATTTTTTTAAAAAATCAACGTAAAAAAATATTGTTCAACTGATTTTGTAGAAAAATTAGATGTGAAAATGGGATAAACTGGTACGAATTCAACATAACGCAGCAAAATGGCGGTATGTGTCAATGTAAAAACTACTTATTGAATTTATTTTAAATTATGCCCAAAAGTCAAGTGTGACATAGGTAGAAAGAAAATGGTAAAATATTGGTAGGAATCGAATATGATGGAACAAATAAAAATGGAAAGACAGTATATGTAAGACATAATATACTGTGACTATGAACTGAACTAAATTGGGTTACACTTCACTATTCCTAACAAATGGACAAAAATCATAACGAGTATAGTTGCTATAAAGTCTTCAAGAAGTAAAATAATTTTAGTGGCTTTTGTTTAACAATCATCCGACTTGAAAATTGTTAATTAAAAATTTTATGAAAAATCACTGAGATTTTTTCATCGGGAGATTTTTGCTTCAGGTGCTTAGATAATACTATTTTTTTTTTTTTTATTTTAAATTAGTATATATTAGTATATTTTTTTATACTTGTCGCGGCCGGTTTTGGAGCATCATAACGGCTTAGCGATCATCGCGTGGAGTTTTATTTTCACCCCTAAGTTAAAATTATAAAGTCCAGAATAAGTGTCCAGAATTTTTCATTGAGAATAGCACTTGTGCAAATTACACCGATATAATTTACCATGGCAACTGATCAAATTTATAAGTGAAAATTTATCTGCCAAAAAAAATGCCGCGATAATTTAGTTAATAAAGTTCTAAAACAAATGTAAAGGGTGTGTCAAAAAAGTTGGATTTGGAGACTTTAAACTACCACAATTTAATATGCGGCTGAAAATATTATTCCCATAAACACAGTAAAGTCGAAGCTGTCAAGTTTTCACTATTTTGTCAGAACAAAAATTGTATTTTGGAGCAGAACACTTCTCTAAACACTCTAAATGAAATCCTCGCAGATTGAGTCTTTAATATGAAGATGATTACACAAGTTTAAAAATATTACTTTAAGAAATGAAACATATTTGATCCTTTTAAAGACATAAGATTTGAGTCATCCCGAAAAGCTCGCGATACGATGCGATAAACGTCGTATTCTACAGAGAAATATTGAGAAAAGAAGAGAAAGTTCAACGCCTTTCTCACATGATGACTACATGAAAATACTCAATTTCTGGAAAGAGGGCCTTCTAAGAAAATATTATCATATTGCTGCTGTTGAATTAGCCTGGCGTGGCGGTGAAGAATCAAATTTCCCATTTGAAAAAGGAAAAACAACGACCTGAACATTTGTCATTTGTCCAGTTCGGATTTTTGAAAATCATTCAAATCGGTCAACAGCAGTGACGTGCTTAGCCAAATCAAGGGTTAATGAACAACAATTAATAAAAATAACAGGACATTCCAACGCGAATTCAATAAAACCGTATCTATCCATGGATAACCAACAGCACTCACAAATTATAGAAAATCTTAGCAAAAGGAGCATCCAAGAAGGCGGAAGGGAGAAAACGCAATAGAATCCAAACCATGTTTGTTGCAAGAAACGTCTCAAGTCGCCCCAGCGTCTCGACAAATCATGTTCCTCTTAACTTGAAGTCAAATGTATCTAACGGTATACATATTGAAAATACTTCCCCCAATCAATATCAAAACATTTTATATTAATTGCGTTTTTGATAAAAACGTTTAAATTCATGTATTCTTGATTTGTTTAGTAAGTCACTTATTTTGTTAGTTGTATGGTGTTATGGTGCAAATAAAATAATACAAATTAGTTTACAATTTAATTATTCTCTATCAAATTCCAGTCGTAATATTATTAAATAATAGCATTCGTGCTTTTATAACTCTTTTTTCTCTTTTAATCCTAATTTGTTAATAAATTTTGAAATTGTTTATATGCGGGTTTGAAACCTTTGCACATCTAAACGTTATTCCGAATCCAAAGAAGTCTCACTCATATTTTTACTAGCAGTACCAAGAATTAACGCCATTTTGAGTTTATGAGCTAGACTATTATGTCAAATCGAATCTACTATCCAAATTTCGATGTTCCGGCTTCACTAGTTTTAGCTCTGCGTTGATGTCAGGGAATAGAACCTACCTCTTTATAATATATATTAGTAGAGATAGATATCCTTTTCCTTACTGTTTACTAGAGAAACGCGCATTTCATACTCTTTTTTTTAAAGAAATATTTGCTAAACTGGAATGTAGGCCTTTATACACCTTTCTTTAAACTTAAGAAAGAATGAAAAGTAATTTTAAAAAGCAAAACAAAGTGAGAAAAGTAACATTGAAGAGCTTCTAAGATAAAGCCAGATCAAAGTCAATAAAAAAGATGTTTTGCCAATATTTTAAAAAATTATGAACAGAAAAAGCCAAATAACTTTGTTCTTGATGGTTATCACTCTTAATGCGTATTTAATAAGTGTCCCTAAAAATGGTTTTGAATACTCACAATGTATCAGTATATGAACAAACATAATTTAACTGAAAAATAGGCACCAATTAATTAATAAATCCTGTTAATGTAGTCTGTGTAAAAGCCCTGTGAGAATAGTTTAATTAAAAAAGATTAAGGCAAACTACTATAAGATTGACAAATTCTAGAGCTGAAATTAGTTTAAGAAGCAGAATTAAAAACTCAAGAAAATGTACTCTTTTGGCTATATTTTTGCTACTAACAGTAGTTATATCAGTAGTATAACAGTATATCATCGTTCGAAAAGTGACGGCTATTCAGAGTAAGTAGGGAAGTGCCTCTTCCCCAAAAAAAACCTGGCAAATTATTTTTTAACACACTTTAAAAATCAATACAATATATTAATTTTCAATATTAAATCTCATTCATTTCATAAAAAATGATCAATAATTGCAATGTTAATTAAACCACGTGCGAGCTCGGTAAAAATCTTCCAGCGAGAAACGAAACAATGCCTGAAATAGGAAAGAGCCGCAGTTTATTGTATTATACCTAAAGTAGATCGCGCTTTATTCAGTATTTTATCGGCGGTCTTTTATTTATTCTTTGGAAGATTGGCGCGTGTGTGTGGTTGAAAATGAATTCGTTTGTTACATGGTTTGTAGTTTGTTAGAAACTCCATTTCCCGTTGGAAAGAAGATGACAAAATGAACATTTTAATTACGGGTTGACAAACAAGTGTACTGACAATTAGTGCTGCAAAAAAAATTAAACATTCTGGTAAATCCTAGAATGTTAATTTCGAAAATTCTTGGTTTTCTGAATTTAAGTGACTGTATAGCAGTGGATGCGGTGCCCATTTTAAACCTTGTCTGTCCTACTTTTCTCTAACTAACACTTCCCTATTTTTTTACCCACGAGCCGCCATTACGTTCGAACGGTATTAAATCTCTTGTAACAAGCAGGTTTCGGCTATTTTAGGCCAATAGAACAAAAACACCCACATTTATAGAAGAGGGCAGAGTTTCAGTGCAACGCGAACGTTTAGTTTTAAGAATGAGTTAACTGGCATGGCGCATTGAATGGAACACTATCGTGTTTGTAAATGAGAACTACTTCTGTCTTTGTAGTTTTTTACCATTATAAGTTTTGCCAGTATTTGTATTATGCCAATTCGATGGAGAAAGTAACCAATACTCTTAAGAACTGCCTGCTTATAAAAAACTTACATGCTACGGTATGAATGTGAATGCATTTTTTCCAATGAGCGAAGTAACTTAAATATTTCTGTTAAAATCATGTCAAGTAATACTTATATCAACATCAACCATATATTTACTTTCATTTTAAATAAATCTGGAAGATAATTGTAGTTTACTTGATGACAACATATATCCTTATATATATCCTCGTTAGGCAAAAATACGGTAAAAATTCCCAAACAAACAATGTTGATTAGCTGCAATTACCTACTTATCATGCTAAAAAAAAGTTTTTTTTGTGGATTCGTAAATATTGGTAAGAATCCAATATGATAGAACAAAATTGCGCCCAATAAAAATGTTTGAAAAGACAGTAATCACTATGTACTAAACTAAATTGGGTCCCAGTTCACTATGCTTATTAAAAGAAAATATTCATAATAAGGGAAATTCCGAGTAAAGGCAATTGTATTTTGACATACATTTTTTACTTTCAGACATGTCAGCCGACTAGTCCGCCCGTGTATGGTTACGGAAGATAAGTTGCAATGTGTATAATACTATGTATAAGAAGAGAGTGGTCGTAATTCACAGCTTGATCAATCCGCTGAACGATTTTGTTCAGACCAGACATAAGGAAAATATAGCACAACCAGTCACTATGTTATTATATTAATTATTTTATCTTTGACTTTCCATGATAAACGGATAGATTAATTATAAAGACAGTATCGGGTAAAACTCATTTAATTCTGAATTGTGAACACTGGTGTTTGGGATTTATTAATTCAAATTGAAAAATAATGTAATACTTATCTTTTAATCTGGATAGACATCGTTACAGAGTGTCCCAGATTATGGACTGAAGACATGTCCCCAATCTTTAAAGGGAAAAATTCAACAGGTAATAATGAATTAATCGTACTTGTAATCTTTTTGAGATTTTCTGCCTAAACTCACAAGTTATTACTTAAGGTTATTGGTAACAAATTTTGCAAAATATATTAATAATTTTTAACTGTTGAATCTTGACTAACAACCTAAAGAACTGGTCCACATCCTTTGGTTATTTTACCCGATTTTTTACCGTACAGTTAAAAAAACGGTACGATTGTTTTACAGTCCTGACAGGACAATAATTCCAACCCAAATTAAATTTGACGAAATCACTTCACCCTTATTCAAAATATAATCATTCTAAGAAAAAAAGTTTTAATAGGTATATATAATATTTTTTTATCTTTAACACTCCGTATATCAAATATAGGGCATTTGCGAACATATAATTATTAATCTTTCTTTCTTAAAGTGATCCAAGGAATCACTTTTGTGTATTTTTACTTGCCCTAAACAATGCAGTAATTCTCTTAAAAATCAGTGGCGTACCTGTTTTTATTAAGAAAGTCAGTGATAGTTACCCATATGTACGGCCACGGTTGAAATAAAAACTGTTAAATACTGTCAGAATATGGCGACTGTGCCAAGTCTTAATCAAATAGTTCTTACAGTTTCGAAATTACTGAAGAAAACCATTATATATATATACATATATATATATATATATATATATATATATATATATATATATATATATATATATATATATATATATATATATATATATATATATATATATATATATATATATATATATATATATATATATATATATATATATATATATATATATATATATATATATATATATATATATATATATATATATATATATGTATATATTTATATATATATATATATATATATATATATATATATATATATATGTATTTATATATATATATACATATATATATATATATATATATATGTATATATATATATATATATATATATATATATATATATATATATATATATATATATATATATATATATATATATATATATATATATATATATATATATATATATATATATATATATATATATATATATATATATATATATATATATATATATATATATATATATATATATATATATATATATATATATATATATATATATATATATATATATATATATATATATATATATATATATATATATATATATATATATATATATATATATATTTATATATATATATATATATATATATATATATATATATATATATATATATATATATATATATATATATATATATATATATATATATATATATATATATATATATATATAAATTTATATATCTATATATATTTATATATATATATATATATATATATATATATATATATATATATATATATATATATATATATATATATTACTCTAGCCTTTATCCTCGAATGTTTCTCGCAGATAGCGACAGGCGATGAGACCAGAATTTGAATTACGATCCATGCATTATTAAAGACCACCCAAACTTTAGATAAGAAGTTCATAGTTACTACATATGTTTTGATTGACCAAGAATTATTTCCACCCGCTACAGATCAAAATGTATGCTAAAGTTATACTTTATCGTTTTTCTTTATGACAAGCATTTTTAGGTTGTGAGACTTTTAACAAAGCGTATTTTAATATATTTACCTCTAAAACTAACTAAAATTGGTTATTCTTTCTTTGTCAGTGTTGAAAAAAGAAAATTTGGTAAATAAATATTGGAAACATGGTGAATAAATATTTTTAATAGTAATCTGAATTTTAAGAAAGAACTCTCTGCAGCTGAGATTGATAACTATATATTTAAATATTCAGACTTTTGTGTGAAAATTATTGTAGACGATCTACACGTAATTTGATTCAACTAAGAATATATATAAAATCAGCTTATAAAAAACGGTTGAAGCCATACCCGATAGACGTGATTAGTCTGGTTTCGTCCTTAAAACATAAAACATAACTTTTCAATGCAAAAGGCACCTTGAATTCTTTTACCTGAAGTTCATGGTTATCAAGATATTTGACATTTAGCCATTCAAAAATGAAGTTCTTTTTATATTTCTTTCTTTCACTACCAAAATCCACTGGTACATTCCAAACGTATTATGTTTCTATACCTAAATTAAACTGTTTTCAAGGAAATAAAAATTATCATCAATTATCAGGCCCTCTATCGGCCAAACATAAGTTTGTCCTGTTTTGACGTTTTTTACGAATGTGTAATCGAAAAAAATGTATATACAAAAATAAAACAAATAAAATAAAATAAAATTTTTAATTTTGTGTTTAGGGAGTTGTTTCACATCTTAAGAGTAACACTATATAAAGGAAAAAAAATTGTAAATAAATTCGTCCTATTTTAATATGATATAATTATCTAAATATGTATTCTAAGGACTTGAAAACATTGATTAAACCAAACTTACATTTTTTTTAAATATTTGTATATATTGGCTGTTATTTATCGGAAAGTAATAAATTTAACTATTTCTCAAAGATTAGAAAAATTGCTTGTTGATCCACCGAAAATTTGACCTATTTTACTGTTTTTTAAGTTGGCTAACTGCTTTTTAATTTTTTGGTCATTTTTTGGGAGCTGTTTCATCATATTAGAGCCCTGTATAGTTGAAAAATATTTTTATATACAAAAAAAATAAATTTTACCTACTTCACATTTTCAAGCTAAATGCTTCTGAAATATTATTTTTATTTTCGTCTGAACAAAAAATATTTTTAATTCAAAAATTAAACTAAATTTGATGTGTTTTGACAATTTCTCCACTGGGAGGAGACAGATTTTTTTCATAAGAAAATACGAACAATAAAAAAAACAACCTGTTTATATTGTCGTACGAAACGCATTATACGGAATTAATGTTTATTAAAATTAAAAATGCATAATATTTATCGGATACGGAACGGTATTATTAATACAAAAAGTTTTAACTTTGAGCACTATTTTTTTACAAAATGGAGACGCTACTGTTACGCGTTGCCCCGTTACTGTAAAGGTAGATAGCTCTTTAAAAAATGTAATCTGTAATTACCTATAAGTCTTAGTAGGTATTATAGTTTGTTGGCAAACTGCTTAACTGCAGAAACCTAAATAGTTTTCTTTTTGGTTAACTCACCCTTTATTCTTATTGCATAAGCTATTTCCTTTTTTTTTAATCGACTGAAGAATGGGGAGTTTTTTAAAGGAAGACAATTTATTTAATAATGAAGATTTGAAGTATTTTATTACAATGCTAATTAGTTAATATTTCCTTTTATCAAGAAAATTAAGATACGACCCATGTTAGATACGTACATTATTATTTACTAATATGCCATATAAAAATTGTGTCACTGCCAAATATTATAAATGTGAAAGAAACCAAGGTTCTAGCATCGGTTTTATTTTATTAACGAAAAATTAGAGAATCTATTGAAATTGTTAAACATACACAAAACTTCAACAGAGATACGGGTTACGGGCCACATCACACGTGGAAACCAATCTTAACACAGGATCAGGTTCGGCGAGCACAAGTCGGATAAAAAAATTCTCATCCCGCTCATTCACTGTTCAGATCTCGTGGAGTAATACAGTGAAGACGACGAGCGAAGGCGAAGCGTCGAATAGTAATTCCAATCTGAGACACAGTCTACTTCCAAGACCCATGATTTCTTAATTGATCGTCGTGAAAGCTTCCGTTCTGTGTTAGCTAACCTCTAACTAAGACGGATGCAATCTCCGGAACAGCAAAAAGAAGTTACTCTGCCAGCTGGCCTTTCTTCTTAGATGCCGAGATAAGTATGTAGTACCGAAATCACTACAGGTGAGGCATCACGTTACTTCTAGAACCGCTAAGAATATATATAAGCATATCAGCCATGCATTAGTTAAGAAAGAATTGAGACAACACGTCGTGATTATTTAGACACAAATGCTCATAAACTACTAGAAATTCACCTGAAATTAGTTTTTAGACTTGAAGGTACCATTTTTACAACTTTGGACAACATCAGCAATGCACAAGCAAAAAAAATTCATCTAAAAGTTACACTCAAACAATAAATCAAGCATTTCTGAACCAAAAAAAAAATCCAGTGAAACCTCCGCAGAATACAATTATCAATTTGTTGTCGAGGCGGTTAACCGATGCAGAACATTTCGTCCTTTTCAAAGCCCAAAATTTCGAAATAGCACCGAGTAGCATTCCCGTAGAATACATAATATCCTCCGTTGAAGCCGCAATCAGAAGATTACCAGTGGGGCAAGCCGATGAAGTCAGATGTGAGACAACGAAGATCATTAGGAATTCAAAACTACCGAAGTCGAATCTTTCCGCAGCCGAAAAAACAGTATAGAGACCTCAAATGAAAACGCAGATATTCTTGTTCTTCCAGCAGATACAGGCAACGCTACCGTACGTCGTCATGGACAAAACGGAATATGTGGAAAAGATAACTAAACTTTTGGACAACAACACATATAACGTTATGAAGGCAGACTTTACAAGTAGAATAGAAAGACGCATCACCAATCTGATTAACGCATCCAGTCTACCACCAGCGGAGAAGAATTCATTAAAATCATGCAGCTCCAAGATCCCAAGGTTCTACGGTCTTCCCAAGATACACAAGAACAATGTCCCATTTCGACCGATCACCACTGCAACAGACTTGCCCACATACAAACTAGGTAAATATCTTTATAATGTTTTAATTCATTTACTGGGAGAACAGATTCTTTTATAAAAAACTTTGCAAATTTCGTGGAAAAACTTAAGACAATCCAGTTGGATCCCGGATACCGACAATATTTTGGTCAACTTCGATATAGAATTACTATACACAATTGTTCCTGTGGGCGAATCAATTTCCATTATATCATACATATTGGACCATAATAATCTTGATGATAACTTAATAGTCCTAGTGGAAAATTATCTTACATTTACCTGTTTCATTTTTCAAGGGACTTTTTATGAACAAACTTCATGGGCAGCTATGGGATCTCCTCTATCACCCGTGGTAGCGAATATCTTTATGGAGGCATATAATGATATTGCTTTAACATTCGCTCCACTAATACCAAAACATTAGAAATTGAATCTAATAGAAGGATTCCCGTTCTAGATATATTTGTTCAAAGGAAGGAAAGTGGTACATTAGGACATTCTGTGTACAGAAAACCGACCATACAAATAGATACTTAAATGCAAATTCCCACCATCATTCAGCACAAAATAAATCGCTCTTTAACTAGTATTTAGAGCTATTTCGATTTCTACATACAGGGCACTACAGACAGAATAGAACGATTACTTCGGCCGTCCAACGTCCGTTGCGAACATATAATTATTAATCTTTCTTTCTTAAAGTGATCCAAGGAATCACTTTTGTGTATTTTTACTTGCCCTAAACAATGCAGTAATTCTCTTAAAAATCAGTGGCGTACCTGTTTTTATTAAGAAAGTCA
>JAUTXW010003402.1:472500-575333 GCA_030620095.1 Kuschelorhynchus macadamiae | reverse complement strand
ACATGATATAATACCTATTGGCCAGCTATCCGAGAAGGTGCAGAGGCCCGTAATAAACATTTTCGTTCCTACAGACAGGACTTTTTCAAGAAAATTTTCAAGGGTACTCTGCAACAAAGATATTTTAAATAGGCTTTTACTGACTTCGGACCCATTGATCAGCAGTATGCACAAAAGACAGACACACCACAAAAACAGCCTTTCTCAAAGGAAACTTTAAACCTACTCGTGCAAGAGGATTCCAAGAATCTGAAGAGGTAGAGGAAGAATAAAGAGTGAAGGTACATTCCAACACTTGTTCTGATTAAGTTTTTTAAATTCTTATTTTTCAAGAACCCTGCACATTTCTTATGGCATAAAATACATAGAGAAAACGGACACTAAGTTACGTTTTTAAATATACCTCAAAGGTACTTGCTATGTTACAGATACAGGGACTGTATCTGTATAACGAGAACAAAGAATTACTACCTATGATCATATAAAACTTTTTTCTTATTTTATGTTAAATATTTTAAAAACCTATATTTTGTGTCATCCTATTTAGCCCATGTATTTTATATGGCTTTTAACACCCTGTATATTAAAAACTACTCTTAGGATTAGATTATGCTTATGACAAGTTTTGTTCAGGGAATCGAACTACATTACATCAACAAAATTTGAAAAATTAGCCGAAAGCCATTTTCTATAAGAAATATTCTGGGTCACTTAATGAGAAAAACATTATTGTAATAAAGAAAATTAATATAGATGTTTTTATCACCTTAATTATGTTCATTAATGCTTAGTATATAGTTTTTTATATTTATTCAAATATTTTATCTATTTTCGATAGAAAATCGTCTCAATTAATTTTGACCCAGATTTTGAGACCAAATACTCCTGTGTGCGTTGCTGATAAGTATGACAACGGTTAATTATTTTCTGAAGTAATATAGCCAGGAAAAATGATAAAGCGTGTTAATTCTCCAATGCCAAGATGAAGATAAAGCCATTTGATGGATACTTAATATACAGGGTATACCATCTAAAAAATGTAAATTTATTTTGTCACTACTTTATAACTAATTCTATAAAATTAGTTTTGCGTTCTACCATATTTTTTACAAAACAGCGAAAATTCTAAGCCGTCTAAGTCGAATGTATCAGCTGCAGAACAAACGGCAATAAAAAGATTAAACAACAGTACAGACATTTTGGACCTTCCAGCACACAAGGGAATTGCCATTGTCGACAAAACAGATTAAGTGAAGAAAATACAACTAATTTTAGACGACAGCATCTCCAGAGTCATCCAATAAAATGGAGAGACGGAAAACCGACCTTATAAACGCATCCAACCTGCCAGTGAAGGAGAAGAAGACGTTAAAGCCAAGTAGCTCAGTCTAAAGCAATATAACTAGATCCAAAAGATATCTTAGACAGTTTTGATGAATCTATTTCTATAATATAAGACTTATTTCACCATAATAATATTGATAACTCACTTTTGAGAACAAAATATTTGACTGAAGCATGTCTTATTTTTTAAGGAACTTTTTATGAACAAACCTCAAGAGCAGCCATGGAATCTCTGCTATCACCAGTGGTGGTCCATATCTTCATGGAAGCTTTTGAAGAATTAGCCTTAGAGTAATATCCATTAAAGCTAAAATAATGGTTCAGATATGTAGACGACACTCCTCGTGTTACATTCTAATATAAAATTTACAATAGAAATTGAATCAGAAGGCACGATTCCCTTTCTACGCGTTCTTGTACAAAGTAACGGGGGTGGTTCCTTGGGAAACTCTGTATAAAGAAAACCAACTCATACGAACACGAGATCAAACTAATAAGGAGTTACCGAGAGGAAGTGTAGTTCTTCATTTATACACGGAACCATAGATTAGATTGCAAGCTAATTTCACCGGTCCAACATACGTACAGGGTTTTCCCGTATATTTTTCCACCCACCTAGAGAGTATTTGAATAGATACGGAAATGTCGTAAATACAAAAGTTGTTGGGTTTTTTATGAAGATTTAGAATATTATATCATAGGTGCGAAAATATTATTGGAAATGTCAAATTTTGACAGATTGTCAGTTTTTTTAAATGAGACACCCTATATATTAAATCATATTCTTAAAGATCTTTTTTTTTCAAATTTCAAATATATATATATATATATATATATATATATATATATATATATACTTTTAATATATTCTGTCAATTAGTTTTGGATATATAAGCGTTTAAACACTAAAGAAATGGTAAGGTAATTTGCGTTAAAACTTAGTGTGCCATGGTCAAGACAATTGCAATGAACGACGCCTTTTTGACGTTTACCGGTCAGAAGTAATTTTTTTTTTTATCTAATACGTTGGACGATGGGTTATTCGGAAGAAGAGAAACTCGACATGATAGAATTATTTTATTTACATGGTAAAAATGCATCGATAGCTCGTAATGAATATCATAGACCGTCTCCAGATAGATCAACCCCGACTTGTAGGACAATATTAAACATCGCTAAACAACTGAATGAAAGAAAAACACTTTGTTTTAGAAAATCCTGAGCGCTCAATTCCCGATGCAGCCACTTTTTTTTAACAAATCATGGCGTAAAATCCACTCAGTTCTAAAACATTATAAATATAAGCCATATAAGTTTTTACCTACTTAAGAATTAACCGATCAAAATAAAATAGACCGGTTACACTTCTGCCAAGAAATAGAAAGACATGTTATGATGAACTAACTAAATCCGTCAAACATAATTTTCACTGACGAGGCAACATTCACCACTTGAGGCATGTTTAACCGGAAAGATAAGGATTTTTGGTCAAAAGAAAACCCGCGAGTTCTTCAGGCGATCAAAGATATGGTCTTCTTAACAATAATGTTATTGGACCTATATTTTTAAATGGGAATTTAACCGGACAAAGGTATCAGGAGTTATTAGAAAACGAAATCGAGGGGCATTTAAAATACTACCGATTAATTTATATCTTAATTTGATATGGCAACAAGATGGTGCCTCTCCTCATAATGTCCAGCCGGTCACCAATTTTTTAAATGACAGGTATTCATTTTGTATTGGAAGACATGGACCATTAAGATGGCCAGCAAACAGTCCCAATCTCTCTCCATTGGACATATTTTTGTGGGGTTATCTGAAAAAAACAAGATATACTACAATAGGTCAAGAACCATCCAAGCTTTAGAGCAAGATATAGTCCAAACAATCGACGATTTAAACACCCCAATCACCTCATTTTATCTACGCATCCATACACAGAAAATTTAGAAGAAATATTCAGAAATGCATTATCAACCAAGGAGGCTATATAGAAAACCAAAACTTAGTTCTTTAAGCTAATATTATTATTTATCTACTTTATATTATTGATATTTTATGGTGTTGTTTCTTTCCACTATTCTAACTTTGCGCTTAAGTGTTTTTCTTTCATTCAATTCTTTAACAATGTTTAATATTATGCTACGAGTCGGTGTTGGTCTATCTGGAAACCGTCTATGATATTCGTTACGAGCTATCGATGCATTTTTACCATGTAAATAAAATAATTGTATCATGTCGAGTTTCTCTTCTTCCGAATAATCCATCGTCCAACGTATTAGATATTAAAAATGCTCGTAAATAGATACTTCCGACCGGTAAACGTCAAAAAGGCGTCGTTCATTGCAATTGTCTTGACCATGGCTCACTATGTTTTATCGCAAATTACCTTACCATTTCTTAAATGTTTAAACACCTATATATCCAAAATTATTTGACAGAATATGTTAAAAGTATATATATTTGAAATTAGAAAAAAAAGATCTTCAAGAGCATGATTTAATATACAGGGTGTTTCATTTAAAAAAACTGACAACCTGTCAAAATTTGACATTTCCAATAATATTTTCGCACTAATAATATAATATTCTAAATCTTCATAAAAAACCCAACAACTTTTGTATTTACGACATTTCCGTATCTATTCTAATAAACTCTCTAGGTGGTTGGAAAAATATACGGGAAAAAACCCCTGTACAATCGACAAAGGACATTGTTCATTTTCAAATGGAAGTAGAGGTGATCTTTATATTGCGCATGTCATAAATATAAAATAAACCAAAGTTCTTGCATCGGTCTCGTTATTCTATAAATCAAAAATTAGAGAATCAATTGAAATTTATAGCATCGTAACAATTTTAATAGTGAAACGAGATTCAGTCTACATCGTACATGGAAACGAATCCTTACACCGGGTCACGGTTCGATGAACACAGGTCGACTATAAATAACGGGCACAGGTCCTTTCAAGCACATTCAGTGTTGTCATCTCTTGATGAAAATGATTCCGTTTTGATACGGTCTAATTCCAAGAACCATGATTTCTTAGCAAAATCTCCGCTGTAAAACATACAGGAACAAATGTCTTCTCTGATCATAATCCGCTTGTAGCTAGAACAAAATTAAGACTGAAGAGATCAAGAACTAAACTAAACTTAGAAATGAGGGAGGTAGACAGGAAGTAAAAAGACATATTAAGAACAATTCTTGAATATCAGAATAGAGCAAGATTTGGAAGGAAAATGGAAAAACGTTAAGGACGCCATTAATATTGTTACCAAAGAAACACTCGAATCAAAAAAGAAAATAAGAAAAACAAACTATGGGTAACAGATGAGATCTTAGACTTAATGGAAGAAAGAAAAAAAAACAAAGGTAAAAAGACCTCCCAAACATGATACATTTAACCTTTATAAGAAATTCTATTAAATAAAACACAAAGTCTTGGTCTCAGTCAAATATTCTAAAAAACCTAAAGTGACACGTGTTTCGCTCTTGCGAGCATCATCGGACCTTACCACATTTAAAAGAACAAATCCAGGTACAAAATAAGAATAAAATACAAAACAACAAATCACACATTACATCTTAGGTGCACAACAATAAGAAGGAGAGCCTCTTCTGCTAAATCTTTTTAATCACTTCCAATCATTTTATCCCAAACAAAAGCAATGCACGAAAATGCCCATAACATCGCACAACTAGCCTAATGAGCCACATCTTAAAAATATTTCGGCATATTATACACTACAGAATTTACAAAAAGGAAACCAGACAAACCCTATTTAGTACTCAGGTGCTGCTTTTGAGTGAATAAAATTTAACATGGAAATCCTCAACTCAACAAATTTGTATTGACCACAGATAGCATGAATGTAAACGGAAATGCAATATCTGAAGAATCTGAAATCAGGAAAGGAGTGCGACAAGGATGCGTTCTCTCGCCTCTCTCTTATTTAATTGATAATCCGAGAACTTATTCAAGGAAGCCTAAGACATAAGCGATTTCATACTAATACATGGTAGAGTAATCAATAATCTGTCTAAGACGTGTTATTACCAGAAAGAGATTTTTAGATCGTATAGTCTTGACATGTTATAGCTACAATACGAAAATGAATGTCCAGAAGACCAAGATAATGATTATTAGTAAAAATTCCAATACAAACGCCGATTTTCAAATAGAAAACAGATCACTAACACGCGTCGACTAATTCACCTATCTTGGCTGTAACTTTAATAAGAAGCTAGACAAGTATTTAACAGATTAAGAAATGTTGTCTGCTCTCTATACCCAAATACCCTGTATGGCGTTAAAGCCTGGATGCGAACAGCCGCAACAACTAAAGCTAAATTTTTGTGTTATAGGAAAATGCTTAGGATCTCTAGGATGCATCGACTTACTAACAATAATGCACTGGCATAACTACGAAAAAAATTCGAAATCATGAAATTGGTCAAAGAGAAAAAATGCCATACTTCGGGGATATAATGCGTAATGACAGAAATATGGTCTACTCCTATTTATTATACAAGGTGAAATAGAAGGCAAAATAAATATATTTTAGCTTGGAAATCTGCGGCAGTGGACAGGTATGAGGAATGACATCGGTAGCTCTTTTTAAAAGCGCTGTCAGCAAAGTTTTATAGGTCAGAATGATTCGCTCAAAGAGAATAGAGCACACTAAGAAGAAGAAGAAGAAACATTGTATATTATACCATAATGCTGTGTTAATAGAGATATTGACAATAAAATAAATCTGAGTCCCTAGTTATTAAAAATAAATATATTTGGATTTTAATAATTCATTAACAAATAAATATTTAAATCTTTTGGATACTGCCGGGTTAAATCAAATCATTAATGAACCAACTCGAATAACGTCCTCAAGTTCAAAACTTCTTGATCATATTATTATTCCTGAAAATTTTCCTTTGATAGAATGTGGAACGAGACTTGTATATTTTTCTGATCATGAGCTTGTTTTTGTCAAAATATTTATAGATTTTTCTGTAAACAAACCTAAACCAATTACTTTTAGAAATTTTAAAAGAGTTGATGAGCTTCTACTTTATCATCTTAGGTCCATCCCCTGGAATAACATTTTTCATATTAATAATATTGATGAAAAACTGGCTTTCTTTAATGAAAATATTAAAACATTAATGGACATACATGCCCCTCTTCAGACATGTGTTTTTAAAAAACCACATAATCCCTGGTTTGTTGATAATATTGCGAGATTAGTATCATTAACGAACAAAGCAAAAACTAAATTTAGAAGAACTAAAGCCGAACAGGATCGTCAAGAATACATTCAGCTAAAAAATTTTAAAAACAAAGCAATAAAGAGAGAAAAAAGGGCTTACATTCGGCAGCAAAGTCAGTTAGGGTCCAAGAATGTGTGGAGTGCTTTACATAACCTTCATATATATCAAAAAAATAAAAATATTTCTAGTATTCCTGACGACATTTCTGATGTGAACTTAATTAATCAACACTTTGTGTTCTCTATTCCGAATCAAAATATTGATTTACATGGCTTTGAAGCTTTGTATAGCGGTACTAAACAAAATATCGACTCTTTTTTATCTTTTAAGTTTATCTCGGAGAAAGATGTTTCAATTTCCCTATTATCTATAAAATCCTGTGCTGTCGGAGCAGATGGTATCCACATTAATTTTATAAATATGTGCTGTCCTTTTATTCTTAAATATTTAACGCATGTAATTAATTTTTGTATTGAGCACTCAGTTTTTCCATCTGATTGGAAAACAGCGCATATTATACCTTTACTTAAGGTTAGCAAACCCTCGGGATATAATGATCTTAGGCCGATAAGTATCCTGCCAGTCCTGTCTAAGATACTGGAATATGCAGTTAAACGTCAACTAGTGGAACATATTGAAAAGTTTAAGATCCTTCCTGAAACACAATCGGGATTCAGGGAGGGACACGGGTGCGCGACGGCTTTACTTAATGTAACCGACCACATTTTTACGGCTGCTGATAGGGGTCTATGTACAATTTTAATTTTACTTGATTATTCCAAGGCGTTTGACACCTTGAATCACGCGGCTTTGGAAATAATACTAAGATTTTGCTGTCTAAGTCAGTCTGCTGTGCTTTTTTTCAAGAATTATCTTAAAGATAGGAAACAAGCTGTTGTGCTTAATGGCAAGTCCTCTCACTATCTATCCACTACTAAGGGTGTACCGCAAGGGTCAGTTTTGGGTCCCATATTATTTACTTTGTATACTTCTATGTTGCCTACCTTCATAACTAACTGTAATGTACAAATGTACGCTGACGATACGCAAATATTTTACTCTTTTCATCCGAATGCTGCAGAATATAGCTGTCAAGTTATAAATACGGATCTGGATATTATTCGCAGAGTTTCCCTTGATTACTGCTTGAGATTAAATCCGAACAAGTGTACAGCTATGTTATTTGGAATGCCGGGCGATAGAACTAAGGTTTCGGGTAGATTGGACATTCGCATTGATAACCAGCGGATACCATTTAAAAATGAAGCTAAAAATCTGGGACTGATTTTGGACTGTGATCTAAGGTTCGAAAAACATATTTCGAATTGTATCAAAAAAGCAATTGTTAGATTAAAACTTCTTTATAATTCAAGGCATATTCTTGACTTAAATTTAAAACGGATTTTATGTGATTCTTTGGTGCTGTCGATTTTCAATTATTGCGATGTTGTGTACGGACCCTGTCTCTCAGCCACGACGGCGCAGCGGGTGCAGAGGATACAAAATTGCTGTCTTAGATTTATATATGTAATAAGAAGACGTCAGCCTGTGAGTCACAAACTTTTCGAATCTCGATGGCTTAACATGAAAAGGCGACTTAGGTTTCATTGTGCAGTGTTATATCATAAAATACTAACTAATAAAAAGCCTTCCTATCTGTATCGTAAAGTATTATTCAGAACAGACGTTCATACATTAAATATTAGGTTTAAGGGTACTCTGACTCCGCCTATGCATAGAACCTCATTTTTTGAGAGGTCGTTTTCTTATCAGATCGCCTCTGTTTGTAATGCCTTACCTCCTGGCCTCACATGTCGCTCCGTGCCTTCCTTCCGATATAATTTAAAAAAATATTTATTTAATAATTAACCTAAAAATAACAAAAAAAAAAGATTCGGCCAGATAGTCCTGTTTTACAAAACAAAAATTATAAGTCAGTATCAATTAAATTATTGAACGTTAAGTTTAGTTATTGTAATATTGTGCTATGTGTAGAGCAATATGCATTTTTTACTACTACTCTTGGGTTAAGTGTAAAAACACCTTATCAAGACTTGTCTCAATAAGGTGAACTTCGCCTTTTCATCCTTTATAAAAAAAGTATATTATACATATTTTGTACTATTTTGAATAAAGAGTTCAATTATTATTATTATTATTATTATAAATAACCAAAGTAAAATAAATTAGCCTCCGTAATCTGTAAGTCTAATATAATTAAAAAATATATAAGAATTGTAGGGTCCCCTATCAAGTAATAAAGTCCCATGTTTTTTAAACCAATAAGGCATGGTATTATAATATTTAAAACCCTGAATGAATATCACTTGACTGGCTTAAGCTTAAATTAGGTCGTTTATGGAACGTTGTCACGAATAAAAACAACAGTTGTCATCCTTGTTTATTTAGTATGAAGTCCGAGAAAGTCGGATATTGTTAATTCTATTTTAAGGAGATGTTTCACGATAGAAATCGTAACGCATTTGTTGTATGTAAGAATTGTACAATATATAGTACAATTGTCTTTCTGAAAGAATTGTAATAAGAGTAGGGGCCAGCCAACATGTTAGTACTTATTTCTCGGTATTGATACTTTAGTTTAATGAATTGTGCTGAATACAATGACTGAAATTTCAAAGTGGTAAGCAGAATTCAAGATGATATAGCGTAGATGTAGATAGTATACCTCATATAAGCCGAAAAAAACATATTACATTGTTTCTACATTTATTTGTTAAGCATCGCTTATCCCGACCATTTGGCAATAGACTCAGCTCTCACCACAATCAGATTATCTAGAAAATGAGAATATATACTTTTTTTTAGAAAAATCTTTTGCATAACTACGCCGTTTGGAATGTTATGTTGATATCTCTTACAGCTGGGATGCCGTTTATTGTTTAATATGCCTGTATCTTCTTTTTCACTGAAAATTTGAATTTCTTTCTTACTTTGCAAACTTGCAACTTTCTACATATCCTTTGGCAACCGAGGTTGAACGCCACCCTTCATGTCGCTACGTTACTGCCATAATTAGATCGATAACAAAAAGTTAATAACGAAACAAAAATTTCAAAAAATATTTAGAACCACAAATAGTGCAAACTAGCAAGAGTTCGAAAACTAAAAGTACGAATGTAAAATAAGTTCGAACGACAGACTGCTTCGACACCTTCAAGTAAACAGCCCATTATCTACCAATGTAATTAAATTAAAAAATTAAATAAATAATCTTATATCCAATTTCAATTTCAATTTCAAATATATATATATATATATATATATATATATATATATATATATATATATATATATATATATATATATAAATTATATATATATATATATACAAATCAAATATATAAAGGTACTAAAAAAACAATCAAACAGAAAAAATAACAGTGTCAATATTAAAATTAAGAAAAAATTATACAACCGGCAGTTTTAAAAATATAAATAAAATAAAAGGGATAAAATAGTAATGCCGAATTAACCCCGGTATATAAAAATTTGCAAAATTTTAGAGTGTAGTCAAAAAAAATTGACACCATAATAGGCCTTCGCAACTAAATACTCTTCACTTCGTATTTAAACTTTTTTTCCTCTTCAATCCGCCTTATGGAATTGGGCAGATGGTTAAAGAGCTTTTTGCTGTTATATACTAAAGAGTTTTTCGTAAGTCCTGATGTGGGAATTGGGAGTGCAATAGTATGGGTGCGGCGAGAGGAGTATCCCCCCGGTCTTGCAGACAAGATATCACTCTTTCGTTCTTGTGCATTAGACACACAGACTCGAGAATAAATAAGCTAGGAAGAGTTAGTATTTTTTTATTTACGAAACCGGGCCGGCAAGAGTCTCTACGGCCAAATTTGCAAACTATTCTAAGAGCTCTTTTTTGCATTACAAACACTGACTGAAATAAAGTGTCACTACATGATCCCCAAAAAGATATCCCATACCGCAAATGCGACTCTATGAGAGCAAAATATGAAGTCCTGGTCATTGTTTCATCCAGCTCCCCAGCAATCACTCTCAATGCATAGCAACTGGCAGATAATTTTTTATTCAATGCTAAAATGTGCTGTTCAAACTTTATTCCGTCTATTTGAAGCCCCAAAAACCTGCTCACCGTGGGGTGCTGATAATCACATCGTTTAGTGCCACTCCTTCAAGTCTACATTTGAAAGTAATTAAATTTGTCTTAGAGGCATTGAAGGACAAATGATTTGCATCGCACCAATCTTTTATTTTACTTAGGAGTCCGAGGATACATAAATATTTAACAAAATAAAGGATTAGAAAAAAAGGTTTTTCCTATATATAAATCAAAAAGAGTAGAGAAACAAAATTGACACAAACCAACAATAACTGATTTGTCCTTAATGACGTCGTTTTAAGGAGCATTGGTGGGAATTTCTGTTATCATAAGCAACAATTGACAAGTTTTCAAACTTATAGTTATTCGAACATACAAGCGTTATTTTTACAAATTTAAGAACTAATCGAATTTTATGCCATTCGAACATTTCGTTTTCGATTTTTTTCATTTGAAATATTTTTCGAAAATCGTGTTTCGATCAAAAATGAGACCGAGTACCGCAGAAAATGTATTTGTGCTCAGTGTATTATTATACAACTGAATGTTTGTCGGTTTAAAACAAGCATTGATGGTCGGTTTGGAGTGACCGAAACTTAATATTTGTAAATAATTCACTATATCCATGATAACTTCTTTTATTGTAAAAACTCTTGGAACATTCATCTTTCGTCTTCGATAAAGGTAGATATATCTTCTATATCTTGTGAAATAAGATGTGTCATTTTATTTCTGCGATTGACTCCGAGAATACCCACAAGCAGCATAACCTTCGTCAATAAATAATCTTTATTATCAGATTTTTTAATGAAAGGTTTAAGTTCTTCTTTTGAAAAAAAAAACACGAAGCTTTTTAGGCTGTATACAGCTTGATTTTCATTTCAAAAATATTATCACATTCATTGCCTTCTTTAATCTGCGTTTTTGCTCAAATAACCCATCAATATCCGTAACATTCAATAGGGCAGGGCTGGAAATGGACCGGAATGCACAAAATGGGCGTTGCGGTTCGTCAAAAAAATAAATTAATTCGTACCAGTTCGTAACTTTTTTTGCGTCCTCGATGCTACCGTTACTATAGTAGAACGGTAAAGTCCAAACACAAGCTTGCCGTTCAGGTTGGTAAAAAGCCCAGTCTTCAGCACTAGAATAGGACCTCCATAAGGTGCGGCAGATAATTTTGAAAAATATGCCAAAATCACCTTTTCGGAAATTTTTTTTATCTGCACACTAAGCTCCAAATTTGTTAAAGAATTCTTCGTACAGACTTTTCGATTTTTGTGGAACCATCGTGGCCACTGCTTCTTGTGCAGTATTTTCTATATCAGAAATATTATCTGAATCACTCATTTTATCAAAATAAATTAAAATTCAATAAAAAATATTTTTAAAATTTATTCAATAAAACAAGAAACTGTTGCCCTTTACAGCAGTCTTTCAAAGTTGCCTACTTTTGCACTTCTTTTTCTATAACAAGTATCACAAAGTGTCTACCGGTGTCATGCAAAAGTAGGTGACTAATTTTATACCCTTTATTAGATTATATTCATTAATAAAATGTTATTTATAATACTAGTATGTTATGATGAAAACAAATCGCGAGAAAAAAAAAAGCTTTATCCAACAACTGCAAATAATAAAAATTTTTGACGTAATAATTTATTGTTTTGAAAATAATGTGAACTGTACCTTGAAAATGTCAAAGAGTCATTCATATTGACTTTTGATAATGGTCAAGTAGGTCAATATTGTTGAGACATTTTTTTAAATACATTCACAGTACACGGAAATTTTTGAATTGACAAATAGAACTGTTTTTTTTTTATTTTCTTATATTTTTGCAAATAGATAGATTCAGGTATTACAAATTTCTGTCTGTATTAGCTAATTTAAAAGGTATTTAAATAACATGTCTTTTTTTCAAAAATCTTAAAAAGAACAGTTAAATATTTAACAAATTTATTACTATATTCTCATGTGGCTAGTGGTCATAAATTTATAATTTTAACCTAATATTTTTTGAATAATTTCTGACGGTTTTTTTAAATAAATTCATAACAATATGGTCATAAGCCTAGATTTTTTAAACACATTTTTATTGTAATCCTTGTGTTATTTATTTCTGATTGTTCAGGTATTTCACTATTTATAGTTTTTTTATACCCAACAGTGAAGGCTGTAAGTATGGTACTAAATATATAAGGTTTACCAACAAGTGCGCACCATATTGGAAACTTCTTTATTATTAATTTTTTAGAAAATGTATTTCTCATGAAAGTTTCAACATAAACAATATATTTTTAGAGTTTAAAAATCTTCATTGCTATAATTAATTTATTTAGCTTTTGTTTAAGACTTTTTCCTACATTTAAGACTGCAGTCACGGAGATTAATTTGTTATTCAATTATATCTTCCAAAAATTATCTGAATGGTATATTAGCGTAGGCAGGGTACTTAATATTTTAAGCCCTTCTTTCAGATTTATATACTTTTGTTAGGTTTTATTCTGGTAGACTTTAACTTTAATAAATATGTATGTTAAAACGTATGTAAGGTAAACTCAATATGTCATTGTAATTAATTAGTGGATACGTTTTCGGTGGCTGCACCTGTTTGTGTCCTAGATGTAGTAAATAAATAAAATAAATAAAAAAATGTCGGTTTTTTTTATAATTTCTGAACAGCATGTAAATCCGACTTAAGATTTGATACTTTCAGGACTATTTTTTCTTTATGCAGAAACTTTTTTCAATAACACAATTTCCCGAGAAATGAATAATCAAAAGTTTCCCATATAGTGTGGGCTTGTTGGTAAGCACTGTATATTACTTTAAAAAATAAAAAGTATTTAAAAGGCGCGCCAATTTGCAAGTTAAAATTATAGATAACTGTATCATTTTAAACGGCTAAATGCTCATAGTTCGAAACTCGGATTGGAAATGGCAGCTCAACGTCAAAAAATATTGTTATAATGAGCAGCTTGGCAGTCTAAAAATAAGCCAGTGGACTGTGAATACATTTTGACTTTTACTGTCACATTAAACTGTAATCAAAATCGTTCAAAATTTTTTTACGAAAATGGACGAAAATGAAAATTATGTTCCTGGCGAAGTTCTTACTGGAGCTGAGACAGCAGCAATGCAAATATTACCTAAAAAATCCCATACTTCCAAGTCTTCCTACGATAAAGAGTTCCAAGTGTTCGAGGAGTGTATGCATTCAATAAAAGTAAAAGTGTATTGCAAAAAAAACATATTCCTTATTATCAATATTTACTTATTGTTTATTCTATATCCTAGATCAACTAGTATACATGCATGTAATTGTGAATCTGATGAGGTACTATCGAAAACTTTTTCAGGTATTAAAAATTTCTGTCTGTATTAGTTAATTTAAAAGTTTTTTAAATAACGTCAGAAAACCAAAACCAGATTCCCATGTCTTTTTTTTCAATAAAATGTAGATGTAATAGTTAAAGAGCTTATGTCGCTTTTTCGAAAATGGCCCAAAGATAAAGGACCCTTATTCTTTGTAATAGAAAAAAAATTATTGACAAAAGTTCTTTAGACTTAAAAACTAAACTCAAATATAAAATTTCGCGTAAATATCTTAAAATATGTTTTCTTTTTTTAAGATTTTTTCGAAACCGATACGCCACTGACCAAATTTTTCTTTTTGTTTTACCGGCTTACCATGTGCTGAATATAATGTAAGGAAAAACGATAAGTTTGTTATACAATTTTTTTAATGTTAAGCTTTATATATTTTAAAGGTAGGTTTATATCTAACGCCGTTGCTTTCTTACCTAAATTGTTTATTTACATACACTTTTGTCACCAATAAGTCGAACACATCTTGTGCCAATGAAATTATATCAAATAATTGGTATTTTTAGCTTTTATTTAACTGGCTTTCTCCGTATGTCTTTCTTAAAAAAAATCATTAAAAGAAAAAATATTATATTTTAGATATTTACATGAAATTTTATATTTGAATTTAGTTTTTAATTCTAAACAACTTTTTCTTACAATTTTTTTTCTATTACAAAGAATAAGGGTACTTTACACTTGGGGCTTTTCCGAAAAAGTGCCACAAGCGAGCTTACTGTTATATCTGACAAGTTTTTGGTTTAACGATAAGCACCAACTTTTATCGAGAATAAAAATTTTTGAGAAGTGATTAGTAAAAAAGTTTTCTTATTACTTGTCTAAAATAACTTATTACATATATATTATAAAACGTTAGTAGAAAAAATCTTGTTATAAAACAATGTCTTTTGAGAACTTTACGTGTTGTCCACCTCGGCTTTGCCTCATTTGAACTAAGCTGTCGTTCATAATTACCTTGTTATGTGATTTTCAGTCAAAATCTGATATTCAATATCTCTACTATTACTTGATAAAATTAAATGCGGCAAACAATAAAATGAAGCCCAACTGTAAAACATGCTTGATATTTAACAAAAAAATTGCTGGTATCCCAAATTTGCCTCAGTGACTGCTTATTTTAAAGGGTCAGTCTAATTGTTTAACGTTTGTCTCGGGACATTTTCGAGATTTTTTGTTTATCTTTTATCTTTGTCACGTAAGATGTGATTCTATAAAGCCATTTACATACAATCAACAATTAGTAGTTCAATTCTTAAGTTCTATTTTGGTGGTAATGGTACACTTTTCCAATATCACAAGTAGAAAAGCACGCTTATTAAGAGTATTATTAGTTAGTGTATACCCCCTGGTATAATTAAAAAACATTATACCAAACGCAATCATAATAATAAAAAAGTAGTTTTGTAAATATGTGTGTGTAAGCCTCCCCTTCCTAATTTCTAGTACATTTTGACCACGTCTTGGCATAGACATAAATAATTGTCCTTACCAACTAATAAATAGTTAAAAACTCTTCGCCTTTTTGCCTTAACGCTAATTTGAGATGCGACCAAACATGCTCTATAGGGCTACAATCTGGAGATTTTAGTGGTCGTACCATTCTGGTGATTTGTTTTGCTTCCCAAGTTTCATTGACAATTTTAGCCCCATGAGGGCGCGCATTATTGTCAACTAATATACAATGGTCACCGAAATTTTAAGCAAATGGAATCACTGGTACTTATACAAATACTTATACTGGTTGCGTTAAGTGGTTATCGTAGATGTGAGACGAATATTTCGGTTCTCCCGTTAAGAATAATACCCCAAATATTGTCACGTCACACCCATTAAAGGATTTGATGTATATACGATTCACTGTATCTTTCATTCGGGCTCGTCCACACTAAGATCCGTCCATCTAAGTGATACAAGTTACTTTTTAATTCATTCACAAACATGCATATTAAGTCATTCAAGTTTCACTGCATGTACTCTCTTGCCTGTTCTTGACGGAGAGTTCGGTTCCTTGGCCTCAGTAGAGAAGATTTAGTTTTCGCTCGACCTCTTGCCCTAAAAAGTTATCCTTCATCTGAATCTCAAAAGAATTAAAACATTTTAGATGTAGGTAACTTTTACCTACCTTATATTGTTCTCTAAAGCCGCTTTTTAATTGTGGTTATTAATTCTACTAGAGGTGTATAATCTGTCCCTATGGTCTATCATGGTGGTAGTAGCGTTACGATATTTTAAGGGAATTATGTTTAGCGGAAAACTGGACTCTTCATCTCACGATTACAGCAGCCACACCGCGACAATTTTCTTATACTAATATTGATTCCATTTGCTTAAAATTTCAGAGACAAACTCATTTTAGTTAACGATAATGCGCATTCTCATAAAACTGCAATGGCTAAGAAAATTTAAAAGCAAATTAAGTCACTAGAAGGATAGAACCATCAAAGTCTCCAGATTGTAAACCTGTATATATATTTTTGGTTGCGTCTCAAATTTGCATTAAGA
Organism: Kuschelorhynchus macadamiae; assembly: GCA_030620095.1. Classification (NCBI taxonomy): domain Eukaryota; kingdom Metazoa; phylum Arthropoda; class Insecta; order Coleoptera; family Curculionidae; genus Kuschelorhynchus; species Kuschelorhynchus macadamiae. Next base: position 558,727 of record JAUTXW010003402.1, on the reverse strand, counting down.
CGAAGAGACGAATAAGTTTTAACTATTTGCCTAATGGTGAGAATCATTAAAGAGAAATGGGGCAGATAATTTTATCTATGCCACGACGTTGCCACAATGTCTAGACACAAGGGGTGGGTCTACTTAAATCAAAACGGTTTTGATTACCATGATTTGTGTTTGTTATGATGATTTTTTGAGTTATTAAGATAAATAAAAACTAACTGGTGGCACTCTTAACAAAAACAGAACTTTAGGATTGAACCGAAAAACGTGTTGATTATATGCAAATTTGCGCTAACCACAAGATAAACAAAAAATCTCGAAAACATCCCGAGACAAACATTCAACAATTAAACTCACCCTATAAAAAAGTGGACTTGTAGCTCCAGCAAATTTGGGATAACAATAATTTTCTTACTGCCCTCGTAAAAGGGAAGTATTGTAATCGTGAAAAACCCTCCGATATGTTTTCAATTGTTTACGTTTCAGGGTGCCTAGATGCCGAAAAACATGTTTTCTCAATTCCATTTGTCTGTCTGTCTGTCAGTCTGCCTGTTCGCGGAATAGTTAAGAAACTTACTTACCCAACTGACTTCAAATTTTGGTCATACATTAAGGGTCACATGGGAATGACCTGGTAACCGGTTGGGAAAATCTATAATGGCAAAACAAAATTGCGGCCTGATGAGATGTTAAAAAAAAGTTATTACTAAAAAACTGCTTATCCAATTTATCTCAAAATTTGCACAAAAATCAAGTATCACGTAGGAATCAACTGGTAAAATTTTGGAACGAATCCAAGATAGCGGAACAAAACGGCGGCTTAATAAAATATTTGTTTGTCTGAGAGTTCGCATAGCTTAAAACCTGCTTTTCAGATTGAATTTAAATTTTAATCAAAAATTAAGGGTCATGTGGGGATGACCTGGTAATATTTTGGTAAAAACCCGGCCTGTTGGATAGGAAAAGATGACGGCAGAGAAAAACGTAAAAAAATTATTACTAAAAAACTAATTACACTGGCCGACAAGATTTTTCTAACACAGGCCAGCTCATTATTTTTACAATGGAAATACCCTCCCAATAATAAAAAAAAAATATTGGGAAAGCCTTAATACGTACCATTTTTTAATAGCCTAATTAGAACCTTTTATATTAACAGGTAAACAATTTTATTGTGGGGCAGCTAAAATGGGTCCATTTTGAGAGGGAAAAATTACCTAGACTGTGTTGTTTACAACATTAGACATAAAATAAACCTTAAAAATTACTCTTCTGTTGAGTTTTGAATTGAGTGGTTCTCAGTGTATCGATAAACAAGTGTATGTGAAGACGAGAATGTCGAGTCAAACGCGCCGAAGTTACAAAATTTCTCCTGACAAATTTTGTTATATTTTTGGAGAATTTCTGGTGAAATCACAAGCCAGGCCATTTTCCGAAAATGTAAAAAAAACTGTTTTAAAATTTTGGTGTGTTAATTGGGGATCAAGATAAGAGGTGGGCTCCCCATGTGTGCTGTGTTGGTTGTACTGATCATGGTTGCAGTGGATGAAGGGAAAGAGAAAAAGTATGCCTTTTGCAGTTTCAATGGTATAGCGAGAACCCACCAATCATTCTGACGATTTTTATTTTTGCCGGACAAAAACTGAAGGTTATTCCAAAAAGGGAAAGCGCAATAGAGAATATCCAAATTTGCACCGATCCCACTTTTACCACAGAACTTCTGGGTTCCCGTCTTAACGAATGGAACCTATTGGCCAAAGAAACAAAAATTACGAATTTCAGAAAAAGAAATGCTATGTTTTCTGAATTCTACAGTATGGAAAATTTGTTGTCCGCGTGTACTGATATGGACAGTTTAATTCAGGAACTTGATATTGAACATTCTGCCCGTGAGTGGCGCTTATTCATAGACTCATCTAAATATAGCTTAAAAGCTGTGTTATTGCATAACGGAAATTTAAAACCCTCTATACCAGTTGCCCATACGGTTGCAATGAAAGAAAATTATGAAAATATGCGCACGATTTTGGATAAAATAAACTACAATAGGTGTAAATGGCAGATATGTGGGGACTTAAAAGTTATAGCGATTTTAATGGGACTTCAGGGAGGATTTACAAAATATTGCTGTTTTCTTTGTCGTACAGAAGGCATTTTTATTGGGCCACAAATCAGAAAATTGCTGGACGATGTCAATTTTACGGAAAAGCTTACCAGGCAGGAACGCAGAGCATGGAATTTATTTGTTAATGTAGTAAAAGGATTTTTAGGCAACAAAATGGATGAAAATTATGAACAATTACTTAATAAACTCTTAGATGCCTATAAAGCGCTTGGTGCGAGAATGTCATTAAAATTCACTTCATTCATTCCCATCTGTCATTTTTTCCTAAAAATTTGGGAGCTGTTAGTGACAAGCGGGTGAAAGGTTTCACCGAGATATCAGAACAATGGAAATTCGGTACCAGGGACGATGGGATCCAGCCATGATGGGTGACTACTGTTGGTTTTGGAAGAGAGACGATAGGACACCTCATAAACGGAAAAAATAAAGTTTAATTAGTGTTTTAGATTAATATTTTTCTAGTTTGCCTTTCTCTTAGACGTATGGTATGTTTAATAGGCGAAACCTGTAATTTTTTCTATATTTATTAAGTATCGTAACATTCGATATGGTTCTACAACTCTAACAAGAAAACCTGACGTGTTACAACTTTCTATTTGTCATTTTCGTATTTGGATAGGTGCATTCTATCCTATTCTGATTTGTGTTACAACAAAAACATTTTTTTTTGTCGGCCAGTGTTATCAATCTTACCTCAAATTTTGAACAAAAATCAAGTATTACATATAAATGAATTAGTAAAATGTTGGTATGAATATAAGATAGCAAAACAAAATGGCGTCCCAATAAAATATTTAAAAAAATGAGCCTGAAAAACTACTTTTTAGATTAATTTCAAATTTCGTGCAAACATTAAGTGTGCTCTAGAGATAAAAAACTACTTAGCCAATTTACCTCAAACTCATTTTGGTAAAATGGCGGGCTAGTGGAATGTTAAAAAAATTATTACTAAAAACAAATCAACCAATTTACTTCAAATTTTGCACAAAAATCAAGGAGTCAGTCTGTAATATTTTGGGTATATATCCAGGACAGCAAAACAAAATGGCGGCTTAGAAATTGGTAAAATATTGGTACGATTGTCAAAATAGAATGACTATGTACGGAACTAAATTAAGGTACACTATACCATTCTCAATGAAAGGAAATATTCATAACGAGGGAAGTTCCGGGTAAGGGAAATTTACCGATTTTCAAATTTTACAAGCGTGGTGCGTTACACCCTGTGTAATTGACAGATTGTTTTTTAACGGTTGCATTCCATTTTATTCTTTCCCCATTTAATATTCTCAGGTGATACTAGAAGTACTGAATTTAAAATTTTGACTGAAATTAAAAATAGCATACTCAGAAGTTATGATAATAATTAATATTTCGTTAAAATTTACATACTGGACAGTTATAAAGTGTCGGCATTGTGCCCCCAAGAGAGCGGTGCGGGATTTGCGGGGGTGTACGTTCAGCTACTGTATACATACATGAATCTCAATAAGCTTTACCTGATTAATAATCAATAACAAAATAAATTATTAAATACTTTAAAATATTATCTAATTTATGTTACCGGGCCTATGTTTATTAAATGCTTGCTTAAACAATTTCCATGAAATTTAGAAATTTAAATAACAAGTAATATTAATCAACAATTCATCTAATATTTAATAATATTGAATAATAAAAATAATATTAGTAACAATCGGTCTTTGCTAAGTCATGACGTTTTCAAGAACCCCAAAACAATAATAATTTTAATAAAATAATATTATCCAGCCTTAGTACAATTTTTGTACAATTATCGCATATTTACGTCAACATAATATGTTGACCTCAACACTGATTGTTTTTAATTGTTTTCAGCAGTATTAACCGTCATATGGAAACCGGTATAGTTTTATATTTGGTGAAAACAGTTCTATTACTGGAATAAGTGGCAAGAAGATACAATATGTCTTGCACTAACGGTAAGCGAATCGTACATATCTCAGTGTTTGCTTGTATCTACTACTCTCATTATAAGACCTAAACAGTGATAATATGATATGATTTTTAAATCAACGTTTTTAACAAATTATTATTCCTAGTTACATACACAGAGCCATAGATAGACCCTGGCGAAGGGGGATGTGTGAAATGACATACACAGTTTCAAGGGTAGTAAACAATTCACTATTTGCCTTTTGTTAATTTTTCGCAACGTAAGTCCCATTTTCAAGATTCTTATGTGAAGCGTTGTTCGGCCACAATATATATTGGTTCCATCCTGCACCAGTCTTAATTATATTTGGTAAAATGTCTGAACCAACTGCTCTTGATGAACGAAATATATTTTTCTCCTTATGATGTCTGAAAATATTTCTGTTTTTTTTTTGTTACTGAGGTTTTTTTGCAATACCCTAAATCGCAGGAATTGGAGTTTTTAGCAGTTCACTGGTTTCTTGCAAAGCACTTTGTTTATTAAAAATTGTTTTTACCAAAGTTTGGGAAACATTTTTCAGTAGGAATCTATTTAGCCTCAAATCATAAAAGTTTCCTCATGGGATAACCCTATTGCAATTTGCCCATGGACACCACTTAAAACGGAATAGATATTTTGCGTTATAAGCACTTAAAAGTATATTTTGAAACAAATTCGGTCCTATGGTTATCAGACCTATATCATAAGACATTTAAATGGCAATTAAAATAATTAATAGGTAAAAATAGGTCTAATATGATTTCAGCACCTGCAACTACGTAAAACATCTTAATACGGTATTTATTGCGCAATTGAAAAGACAATAAGGTAAGGTTTATCGCTCTGGGATATACTTTGCATATATGTAGAAATAAAATAGCGGCCCAGTTAAGTTATTAAAATGATGGATATCAATAATTGATATCCATGATTTTGATAACCTAACTGAATAATTTATTATAAAATTTCAGCCAATAATCTTTATTACAGTTATAGTTATGACATCCATTCATAGAACATTCATCATGAATAACCCTGAATCAGTGACTGGTCTTTCTGTGAAGCGATTGATTCAGCGCAACTTTAAAAGGGCACATTTTTCATTAAAAACTACAAAAAAAAATTTAACGGATTCTGAGTAAAAAAGATACGGCAATTTAAATGTGTGAACTTTTCTACACTGTTCAAAGGTGAAGTCAATTTTTTTGATACATCTAAGAAACTGTCTGTTTTTTCCTGGGTTTCCCCCCAATTGTATAAAATATTTAAACTAAAAAGCATGCTTGTAACACCTGGGTTACACTGTTGATACCAGTTAGGGCACTTTTTTATTAATACATGTTGCTTTAGATAGGTGAATGGTCTCTAGCCAATTTTTTTTTCGAATGTGGCAAACCTCTTAGAAAACACAAAGGATACTTTTGCATAGTTTTAATTGGATAACTTAAAAATGTTAAATAAAAGGAATTCTGTAATGAAAGAAAGATTACTCATCAGCAAACTTTAAATGAATGTTGCTTTCAAAGGCGGTATTTTACCATACCGACTAATTTTAAACCTATTAGGTATAGCTGCTAGGGCTAAATGGGGGTAATAATACTATAACATCCATGGTTCTTTACGTATTGCTTTGATTATGGTGAAATACGCAAAGTTATATATTTGCATAAGTTTTTATTAGTTTTGCCCTACTATTTATACGCAAGAAAGTGTAGAGCGCGAAATGGGTTCCGTTCACTAAAAGGGTAGTAAATAAAATATATGTGGTAGTAATTAATGGAAGTTGGTAGTAGTTGAAATACGATCGGTAGTAATCAATCAAATTAAAAACTAGTAGTAGTTGAACTATATGTGGTAGTAATTAATAGAATGTGGTAATACATAAAATATGTGTGAGAGTAATTAAGAGAATGCGGTAGTAAATGAAATTTGTGTGGTAGTAGTAGAAACAGGATTGGTAGTAATAAATAGAAGTTAGTAGTATTTAAAATACGTGTGGAAGTAACCAATGGAAGGGGGTAATAAATAAAAAAATTTGGTAGTAATCAATGGAAGCTGGTAGTAGTTGAAATATGTGTGGTAGTAACTAGTGAAAGCTGGTGCTAAGTGAAATATATGTAGTAGTGATCAATGGAAGTTGGTAGTAAGCAGTTAACGATGCAACCAGGTTTTTAGCTTGAGGTGCTCAAAATAGTCGGCAAGTTCTTATATAAATGGCTAGATTTTTAGCTTATGGAGGCTTATAATTTTTGCTGATGACTAGAAAAAAAGGTCCTCACTTTCATATACGAATACAAAATATATCCTTCATGTATATATATTTTATCTTCTTGGGGGGAGGGGTGCTGCTGCAGCTCCATAGCCCCTTGATTGCGCCACTAGTAGTAGTTGAAATACGATGGGTAGTAATCAATGTAATCAACCAATCAGTAAATAATGAAAGGTGTTAGTAGTTGACGTAAATATGGCAGTAATAAGCGGAAAGTAATTAATTAAAGGTAGTAGTATTTAAAATGTGTGGTAGAGTATAATAAAAAGTGAGATTAGGCAAATTATGCATGGTAGTAGTAGGGTATTAGGTGGTAGTTGTTAGATTTAGTATGGTAACAACTAGTTGAAAACATTTCAGTAAAAAAGAAAATTGGCCAGTAATTTAGGCAGACCCAACAAAGACGAATATTACTGGCTGAGGAAATCGAATAGCCATTAAATAACGAGAACTGAGAAACTTAGAAAAAATATTTCAATAATACCAAGTAGTACAATTTTAGTACAACTGTATTATTAGAAATACACGTCAATGCAAAACGGTTCATTCAAAACAGGATCATATCATGACCTCAGCATTGATTGTTCTTTATTGCTGTTTTTCATTTTATTAAGTTGCGTATGAAAGCTTGCGTATTTTTAATATATTGTGACAAATTTTATTTTTGAAACCTGTGGCTAGGCAAATCAAATCATGTCTTGTATCAATGGTAAGTTAATATTTTAAAAATCATTTATTACGATAAAAGATACATAATCATAATATGGTTGTTGACTTTGTTTGCTAATTCATTTCACTTGCTAGCTAAAACTTAATACTTCATCCAATATTTTTTTGTAAATAAGTCTCAGTCAGATAACTAATAAATCAGTAGAAGTACTCTTTAGAGATTTATCACTTTTAAAATATTTTGTTTATAATATTTAATGCTTAATAATAATAATAACTGCTAAATAAGAATGAGTATTTGTATAAAAAAGACATTTGTGTTTTGTATATTATCACTGGTATAATTGTTCTTAAAAAAATATTGGATATTTATCTTATAAAAAAAAGAAAGCGTTAAAGATTGTTGGAGCAGAACCTCTAAAAGAAACTTGCTTCCTTTAGATCACTTTTTACTTTTTAGTGAAAAAAAAAGATGTTTTTAAAGATTAAAATTGATAAAAAGCGTTTTATTTGCTGAATGACAACAGACAACAGAAATGACACATGTGCATATTAATTAATAAGTATATATTTTAAAAAGATTTGTCTCCATAAGAGATAAGCCAAACAGAAATGTCACATGTTTATGTATTTGCTTCACTTGGCAACTAAAGTTTCCCATATTTCGGTAAATATTTTTATCCGGGTTGGTTTAAGATAAGATAAATAAATCTAAAATTGTATTTATTTGTTTAGAGTTAGCACGGTGGGGAACAAAACGGAAAAAAATTGTTTACCTCATTGTCGTTAAAAAGACAACTAGAGTATTCACCTATCGCTCTCCCTCTCAACATCAATGACCTGCTTTCTTTCTAGTACATATTGTATATTCTGTTACCTTATACCTTTACGTTCATATATTTTTGTCAGTCATAAAACCTTTTAATCAGCTCTTGGTCAATTATAAATTTGAAACCAATATTTAGGTATTATTTACAATATGAAAAATTAATGGAAGAAGCAACAATTCATCTGACTGATGTCTTAAAGACATTACAAAGCAGAGAAAATGTTAGCGATTTAAATAAAACTGAAGCATTGTTTTGAACTTTCGGGATTATCAGATATCACTGATGTGGGTAATAAAACATATACAAATACTAATTTTATGTTTTAGTCCAAAAATGTATCGGGTACTAACGACATTAACTATACCGAATGTTCCAAAAGAAAATTAACTTGGGGAGACGAGTAGAACTCTCCATAATTACTTATTTCTTATACCAGATGGAATAACATATAGTTAACACCAAAATCTAATAGGAAGGTGAAACTTCGTAGCTGCTCTCAAATAACTTACTACTAACTGAATTTTATATGTAAAAAATGTAAAACTCCTACTATCGGGCTTAATTTTAGTTTTAGTTTAGTAGCATAATATTATAGTTTCTTGCTACTCATTTCAATTTTTCGGAGGTTCCTTCTACATAGCGAACAGTTATGTGTGAGCCAATAGGCGGTTCTGTAATTTTTGATCATGTATCAACTATTCTGTAGAACCATTCTGCTTAAGGTAATTTTTAGTCCTTACATAAGATTATTTTTGTAATAGACTGAGATATAATAACATCTCGTTTTGATGCCGCAGAATTGTTACACTTTTGATTTAGATACTATCCCACTTAGCAGTGGCGTAGCTAGACCATTGGGGGACCTGTAGAAAAAAATCCTAAGGAACCCCTTTTCCAGAAAATAACAAAAACAATACATAAAAACGAAAAAATATATTTTTACGAAAACGAGATAAAAACAAAAACAGCGATTCTATAACAAAAAAAAAGATACTAACAGGAGTCCTTTCTAACATTTGTAGATACACATAAAAAAACAGGTACGTAAAGGAGAGTTGTTTCCAATAACGTATAAAAAAACTGAAAAACAACGATTCTAAAAAAATACAGGTACAAATACAGGTAAAAACAAAATAATTAACACGTTTATCTATAAAGAATACAAGGATCAATACAATACAATAGAAGGTACTTAAATGGTTTTTCTCCTGGACTTTTTTTCTGTGAATAAATTTATCAAATCATCCATTGATGAGGACGATTTTAGTTTTCCTAATTTTTTTTTTCTATTGATAAAATAGTTAAATCTGACAACCACTCTTGGCCCATTGATGTTCTAAGGTAGTTTTTAATTAGATTTAGTTTCGAAAAACTTCTTGCTGCCGTTGCGGTTGTTACTGGCAAAGATAAAAATAACCAACAGGCTGTAATTACCTAGGGGAAACTCGAGGCGAGGCGTATTACTAATAAATCCGCCAATTCCTTAATGGTATGAAGTTTCCGAATTTCTGTATTTTAAACTGACATAAGAGAAATTAACTCCATGCTTTTTTGACTAAGGTAAAAAGAAACAAGTATATCGGCAGAGAAGTTTCTTAAACTTTCAAATACACTTATTTCATTATGGTGCAGTTTGATTTTCTCTTTCCACTAATATGTACGGAAACATATCAGTGGCTCTTTCTCATTGTCAGATCGTTTGTGTGAATCCCAAAGTTCTTTTATTAGAGGAAATAGACAAATAATAACACACCAAAGTTAAAATAAAGAGTGGAAAAAGAGGTGAAAAGTAAAAAGAGATACGGAAAGAAAAGTATTACATTTAAAATATATAAGTGTGGTATACAAAAACTTTTTTATTAGACGTGCTACCCAATCTTTTTTTTTTATTTTCAATCATTTCTGTTCAGCATTTGCACAAAATAAATCTGGTGATTCTATGTTATAACAGAATTTATTTTCTGTTATACCTACTGCAGAAAATTTAAAAAATATATAGGTACATACTTATTTCTTATCTATTACATAAACATTTTCTTTAACTAGTTAGCATCGTTTTTATTTTTTAAGTAAGTTTTATACAAAAAATAGTACACAATTATTATAATGAAAATAAGATGTGTAGGTACTTACATCTACTATCATCATCATCATTAGCCGCTTCCACTTTATCAAAAACAGCGGTACTACAACCTGGGTTTTGAAAAAATGCAGAAATCTTTGGAAGTTTTGACAAAGTATTAATTCTTTTTTGTTTAATTTTTCTCTTTATAGCCCCACACTCGTGGTAAATTTTTTTTATCACTCATATTCAGAAGAAGAAGCAATTAACTTGCCAGACATGCGATAGAGAATCAAATACAGACATGCGAAACTTTTGCGCTCCACGCAATATTAATAATGTAGAGCTGGTCCATGCGGTCATGGATCTCAATATTTATTCATAAGGAATGGAAAATTATCGACGCGGCTTCGGAGTTCAAAGTCAAAAAAAATATTTTCAGTAAATATACAACAGAAGTAACCTGATAAGCCATTTTTTTTTAAATTTAGGTCGATCATTTTTATAGAAAGAGTATTTTTTTATTTTGGATTTGGGGGCCCCTAAGGTCGGGGGCCCTGTATCATTGATACAGCTAATATACCGGTAGCTACGCCCCTGTTTCGTGAGTTTCCTGTAAAAGGAAGTCTTGACCGATTTATTTTCGTTATTGACTAGAATATCAAGAAAAGGAAATCTTCTTCCTTCTTTATAATGAAATTTTAATGAAGGGCGAATAATATTTAAATGGTGTAACAATTCTTCCAAATGTTTGTTACCCTCGTCAATATAACTGTCCTCTACATTTTTCAATCACTCTTTTAATCTTGCCGTCACGACAAGGTAATTTTCAATACAGACTTTCCACATCAAAACTTACAAATTGGTCTTCTGGGTCTACAAAGATCTTTTGCTTTCCACGACAGGTGCAAGATCTTTGGAAAGTAACCAATACTTTTTTTTAAGAGTCTGTGACTACTTTTGTGCAGATGTTGTTCCCAACTCGACAGTCCGCAGTTTTTATGGAACTGATTAGGTCCAGAACCGATACCTTCTTTTAGATTAAAGCAAAATTCAATCCTTTGCTAATGAGTATTCTAGAGGAAATTTTAAAATTTTCCTTTGATGGAAGTTGGAGGTATGAATTTCTGTTTGATGTTGGTTAATGGGCATTTTTAACTTTCAACCGTATTTCTTCCTTAAATAATTTATTCACTATCCGCAAAAAAATCTATTTAATATTCTTAGTATTTAGTATTCTTTAATTTAAATACATTTTTTTTATTAATGATAGTTTATTTGGGACCTGATCAAGCCGGTAATGGCAATTTTTGGTATCCTGTTTGCTCTTTTCCGATGACTTATACCTAATAAGATTGCCGTCACTAGCTTTCTCTAGAAATTAATTGTGGGACTCCTGCTTGGTTAGTTTGACATCGGTTTCTCGTAACTTCTTGCAATTTTTTCCAAAGGTTGTAGAGAATGAACAATTAAGGAGCTGACATACAAAAACCGATAAATCCAGTTTTTATGATTTTAAGAAAAACTGCAAAAACGTCTAGAGGCCAATCCCCTAACAAATTCCAACTTTTAAGCTTTTGTATTTGTGAGTTTAAGGTGTCAGATGAAACCAAGAAAGATACGTTAGAAAATACATAGAGATTTTTGTTTTTTAAAAGAAAAAAAATTGGATTTATCGGTTTTTGCATGAAAGTCGAAATTTGTTGTTCCTGCCAACAAAAAAACAGCTGTATAGTTTGTCAAAAACATATATTTTACTTAGAATGCACTATAACTCTAACACTAAATATATAAAACGTAGTTCTAATATTTTTTAAGAAATTAAACAACTTATTCTAATGTCTTTGGATTTATACCTACAAACGCTTTTTTTAGAGAACTATATAAAAACGCATTGTTCTTCATCTAGACAATCGCATGTTTCATCTCCATTGTTTTCCTTAGCAACTTCTCCTTCAGATGGACCATTTAAGATGGTTTTGTACCATTACAACTTTTGGATATCCTCCCAGTTCTGGCCGAATTGCTGGACCATAAGCTGCCTTAATGATTTTTTCTTATTTCTGGTATCCCCCGATCCAAAGTTATTTCCGTAAAAGATATATATAAATCTACTCTTCCCGGCTTGAGAAGTGTCTCGAATTTTTTCTGGCCACTAACGAATCGATAGTATGGAAAACAACACATCTTAATGTTCGTTCCGTTTGCGAATCTTCATGGAAATATTTTTTTAAAACTTGAAATTCCCTTCACTTTTTTTAATGTATCCAGAAAATCTTTCACCTCAAATATTCGCCAGTCGATGCCAAACTCTTTTACTTTCCCAACTTTCTCGTATATAGTTTTATATTCTTGAGTAGAAATCAAAGTGGGATGCTTTTTGAGCAACTTTTCTACTCGCCCGAAGCACCTGTCAGCCGGTAAAAATGAATGGCCTCGCACAGGGAAAATTAACTGAATTTCAGTTATGTGGATTGGAGCTTTGAATCTCATCCAAAAATACAATGCGTGGACAACGTGGGAATTTTTATTTTGTCCTGCACAACCATCGCAGAAAAGTCGTACAGTAGATATGTCGTCATACGTTAGAGTCCAAAAAATTTATCAGTGCTGACGCAACCTCGTTAGACCCCCTTCCTGCCATATTTTTAGTCCAGGTATAAAATATGGCATTCCTAGAATCTCCTCCAACACAGCAAAAGCAGTAAGGCATAGAAGGCATCATTAATGTTAGTCCTAGGCAAGGGTTGCACATGCTGGAGATCAAAAAAAAAGTAGCAGTATTTGGGGCCTTTTCCAAAAGATCGTAGAAAGCATTCGCCCTTTTCTTGTGCATTGTTAACTCTGTCCTTAATTCGTTCTACTTTTCTTTAGTACCTTCGTCTTTGATTACATTGAGCGCAAACATCAAAGGCTGGACTAGAAAATCCTACGTTAAATTCATTGACAAAAATTCTGCGGAACATGCTGAGTGCAATTTCGTTCTCCTGAGGACTTTGACGCTGATAAATTGTATGCTATTTTTTAATATTGAGTTCAGCAGGCATATAAATTCTACAGGACTTAGCCCTATTATAGTGGCTTTCTTTCGCAGGCAAAGTAGTCAGAAAGTTTCTTACGCTTTGTTTTTTACTCGTCGATCTTTGCGAGATTAGATCGCCTCCTCTTTAGGTATGTCGCCGGTGGAAAGTGTTTTGGCAACGGTGTTAACACGGTCTTTTTTAATATTAAGAACTTTAAGAAAAAAAGCTTGACAGACTCGAATCTTATGTCTTGAGAGCCGTTTGGGTAAATAATAATACACAGAAAAATCACGTTTTTGGGGTCTTCGCTTCAAAGGCCTAGGGCGCTCAATGGATACAAAAGATAAAAAGTGTGATAATTTTATGTTTTGCTCAATATAATCATTGCTTTCATAAATTTTTTGCCGTATTGATCGTATGCCATGTAAAGCGAGACGACTGCAGCAATAGGTAGAACCATTATAGTGCATGCCCTTACAATTTTTTTGAGCTCTGGGTCTTTGTCCACGCATCTAAAAAAAAAGACTCTTGATAACCTTAGCATGACTGACTTAAAAAAATAAAATTTAAAAAATATAAAAACTCAAGCACGCCTCAAGCATTTAAAAAAATAATTAAGATTTTAAAAAGTTTTGTGTTTATGCAATTTCAATTTTTTTTAATTTATTTTATTTTATACTTTTTAGAATTATTTTTTGGCACCCTGTATAATAAATTTACAATTGGACACCATAATATTGTATTTTCATAGGGTTTATCTATATATACCAAATGTCAGCCAATTCTGATAACTGAGACCGTTTTACACTCTTTATCTTTATTTTTTTCGCACTCTGTATAATATATTCACGATTGGATACCGCAATATTTTATTAACTGCGCTATTTAATATTTTTTACACTCTAAGTATAAAATATTCACCATTTGAAAACATATTATTATATTGTCATCATCCATTCTGATTCACGAATGAAACCTAAACACAACTTTTAAACGGTTTCAAGAATCTAGTAGCTGCTTTCTGCAATACTACTTTTACCTCAATTTTAGGTGGCATCCCTCCATCTCTGAAACACTCTTCAAACTTTCAGAAACTGCAAAAATGATTTCCTATTTTATCTAAAATAATTTCTTATTTCATCTACTCGCTCCCAGATGGCGAAAAAAAATATTTAACGGGTTTTGCTTAGATTTTGGATTTATCGGGCTTTGCATGAAAGGCCCTACTTTGTACCTTACTCTCGTTGGGATTTAACGGGATTTGTGCGGTTTTCAGTATACGATTCGATAGAATAGGCCGAAAATATCCAAGTTTTACGTCTAACTAGAAAATGACAAAAAGTGGATTTATCGGTTTTTGGATGTCAGCTCCTCAATTCTGATTAAAATTTTCATTATCTGCAACTTGCAAGTCCTGAAAAAAAAAATGCCGCTGCTTGCTTCTTTTTCTGTTTTGGATTCGTCTATAAAAAGATGTATCAATTTCTTTCTGCAGCTGCCTCATTTTCATCAATTTATGTAGGGTTTGTAACAGACAATCTCGCTATATGTCAACAACGCAGTGTGAAGGATATAAACTATGCATGTTATCTTTCTAATGTAACACCCTCCCTGAAGGTTTCAATACCGTGTAGTTACCACACTAACTTTAGGTTAGGTAAGCCATTTGTAACGTAGTTGATTAAAGCGGCTGCTTAGAGAATGGGAGTCCTGGGTTCAAATCCCGACCAATACTAGTTATAATTTTTTAATTTTAATACATTTATAATTGAAATATATAAAATTAAAATACAGCTGGATATCGATTAAGTGATCCTTAAAATATTTGGCACTAGGTTAGTGCCTTACTGTCTGTAATGAATAATGTGGTAATAACATATTATGCTATATTTTTCTCGGTTCTTAATAACAACATTTTTTGTTTTGTTTTAATGTTTTACAGGTCCCGGTTATTCATCGCCACTGGACGCCATGACAAATGGGCCAAGAGAAAAGCTGCTGTATGTAGCTTGCGTTCAGCCGGATCAAACAAATGGTAAGAGCGACCTTCTGGCAACTGTAGATGTGGACCCGGAATCTCCTATGTATTGTCAGGTACTTTATGATAAATATTTATTGATTCGTAATAATGTTTAGCCAAAAGATACGTAGGGTATGCATAGTGACAAATTTGTCATTTTGCTTTTAAATTATCAAAACATATTCGAGGATATTATTTGGTATTTTGGATACTTGGTTGACTAAAGGCTATTCAATAAAAAAAATATTTCAAGAACAATATTCTTAGTATATTAAGCGGAAATATTACAAGTTAAGATTAAACTCAACCTAAATAGTAAGTTAGCAGATTAATTCAAAACGTTAAACTTAAATTAAAGGTTAAGCTCCTTAATTAACCAGACGGAGAAGCCCTCGACATATCCAAAGCATTTGATTAAGCACTTTAAACAACTTCTTGCCTATGGCCTTCCTCCAAAACTTTGTACTTGGATTGCCAGTTTTCTTTCCAATAAAAATATTTCTGTAACGTTCAGTGTTGGCACCTACCCTATTCCTTTTCAATTATTATCAAAATCCTATTCCCAGCTACGATAGTATATTATTATATAATTTTCCAAACCTGTCTCCAAAAGTGAAATTAATGATAGGCGTAGAGCAGTGACTTTATGGGACCTACTTAGAATAGTTGTCTAGTTTCACGATAAAGAAACAATCTTGTTTACTATCTTATAAATTATCTCCCATTAGTCACACCATTCAAATGGATATCCAAATGCTTGAAGCCACATATTCCTTCAGCCTACTATCACGGATCCTGTTCTTATGAATTATTATCAATTATGTCCTCCTTATTCATTCTTGCCAGAGACACACGAGCATCGACCCACATGCTCTCCTTCACTGTCCAACAGCAAAGAATTATTAAGAATAATAAACACGAATTTCAAATTTTCCTAAATAGTTACAATACACAATAAAACATAAAATATGTGCATATAATAGTTTTGTTCATAGATTGATCAACATACCTCTAAGGAATGAAAGTTATACTAAAGAGTTAAATATAATAAAACAAATAGCGGTTAATAACGGATATCATGAAAATCGTATAGACAAAATAGTAAAAAAGAAACGATATAAAAAAGCATTAGAGTCAGTTTATCCTACTAATAAGTTTAAAGAAAATACTCAATTTCATACTTTCACTTATACAGATTAGTAAAGTTTGGCTAAACGTACCTGCGTTTGGTCTGACCAAGCTATGCGGGAGGAGACATGGCAAAACATAACGCGTTTTAATCACGTTTGGCAAAATGTGCCAGCGTTTGGTTTCGACCAACCAGACGCACTCTTGACTATATAATGGTATATTTTGCTTAAATGCACACGGGAGGTAATAACGGCCAGGCAGACTCTATCTCTTATATTTAAATATTGAACAATTGAACATCATACCAACAGAAGGAGATGGGGCAAAATGCATGAAGAATGGCGAAACTACACGTTAACGGATGGAAATTGCATTTTAGATTCCCCTGAGGAATCCTCACGGCGAAAAGACGAACGGTTTGAAGAAAAATATCTCGATCGTCGAGTGACTTTTGGTGGCGAGGGTGCAAAAATATGGTCGTAAAGATTTAATGATAATCGAAAGGGAATCTATTCTAGCCACTATGTACATCGACAGATGCATTTTATCTACTGTTGCACCTTTTACGCAAGGTTTTGACCACTATTCTGTACTTATTTATGACAATATAAAATCTCACTGAGCGGCCATAATTAACGAGTGTCATCACACTAATTAAATAAACCGGATTAATTGGTCGGCACGATCTCCAGACGTTAATATTATTTGAATCGGTTGTAGTAGGCTAAAATAAGCACTTAAACAGATATTATTGGCTCTTAATTTTCCCGACTTATGCATTGGTAACCATCGTTTACTGCAATGTTCTGCTTTTTTTACTGTTTCAGTTCTATATGACAATTTATTTTTAATTGATATTCTCTGTATAAATATGTTTTATTGCGACGTGAAACCTTCTCTGCATATTGCGGTCTAGCGATAATACAAAAATAAACCCGTCATTGTCAAGTTCTGAAAAAACCCTGTATACCTCTTTTGATAATTAAGATGACAACAAAATTCATGTGGAGCTGATATCTCCATAAGGTATTTAAAAATAAAAGTTATAGAAATTGCATTGCAGAACAATCGTAGGTCGTTTCTAATATTAGCCATTTTGCACGCCTTTAAAAACACGTGTATACCACTCTATCAAGTGCTTTCGAATAGTCTATAAAGATAGCTACTGAGTATTTTTCTTTGTTTACCTTAACATCTGATTCGTGAAGTCGGTAACAGCAGCTTTGGCGTTGCTTTTTTTCAGATTGCCTAAGGTAAAATTTAATGGTGGTATTTATGAAACGGTGCATTTTCACAGAGTTTTGCTAAATAGGAAAACTGGAAGGTAATTTTCTATTACCTTCCTGTCTCCCTTAATTAATTTGTGATGAGCAGTCCTGTATAGTAGTGCTCAAGAAGATGTAATAATCCAACTTGGGGCCGCAGCAGGAGAGTAATACGGAGTTATCGTTAAGTTTATTCTTTCCTTCATATGCCACAAAAAAAATAGCAACGTATATACACCCTTCAACATAAAAAAGAAGATTTCGCAATGCGTGCGATCCCTTAAAATCGATATACCTTTTTAGGGAGTCGCGCAGGTTTAGTTTTGTCGTGGATATTTTTATCGGAGAATTAAATTCGTTTCTTCTACCTCGACATTAAAAATGACTTCTACTTCGGGTACAAAACGAAAAATTAGTGAAGAAGAGCGCATATTTCAAGAAAAGTGGACTGAGTTGTATTTGTTCGTTAGTGTTAAGCAAAAACCCGTCTGTTTAGTGTGTCAGGAATCCTTTTCATCCTTGAAAAAATACAACTTAAAAAGACTTTACGATACAAAGCACAAAGTTTGAGACATTCAAAGGACAATTACGGCAAAGTAAAGTGAGAGCTCTGAAAAGTCAACTTCAGCGACAGCAAAATAGTTTTCAAAACATTATATCCGTAGAAATAGCTTTGAAATCAAAGTTTTTACTGATGGTGATTTAATCAAGGAATGTATGGAGGCCGCCACTGAAGTATTGTGCCCATCTCAAAAACAAGTTTTTTCTAAAGTTAGTTTGTCCGGTGTTACTATCGTCAGAAGAATTGAAGAGTTAGCGGCAGACATTGAAAATTCACTAAAAGAATGTGCATCGAAGTCCGTATACTCCTCTGTTGCGCTCGACGAAAGCATATATTTAAGCGATACCGCTCAATTAGCTATATTTATTCGGGGCATTGATAATAATTTTGAAATCACTGAAGCGATGGCTGCCCTTTTTCCGATTTAAGGAATTACAAAAGGATGTGATATTTATAAATGCTTCATGACAGTACTGAGATGATATAATTTAGAATTTACAAACCTTTCTACAGTTGTAACAGACGGTGCACCATGGTAGGAAAAAATTAAGGGCTCGTGGGTTTGAGGAAAAAACAGCAGAAAGATCTTCCTTTGATGCATTAACATTGTAGAGTTTATAAACAAAATCTTTGTGCAAAATCCACAAATATTGATGAGCTGATGAAATTGGTCGTAAAAACTGTGAACTTCATTAAATCACGCGGCCTCAACCACAGAGAATTCCAAATTTTTTACACGAAATTAATGCCGAGTATGGTGATGGGACATATTTTTCTGATGTTCTTTGGCTGAGCAGAGGAAAAATGCTAAAACGCGTTTTTGAACTCAAGAAGGAAATCGCCTTCTTCATGGAAACCGAAGTGAAATCAGTTCCTCAATTTAGTGACCCCGACTGGCTGCGCGACTTTGGATTTCTCACGGACATCACGCTGCACCTCAATGGCTTGAACATCAAACTACAAGAGAAAAAAAATCTCATCAACAACCTACTTGACACTGTGAAGGTATTTGAGTTTAAACTGGATTTATGGAGAAATCATGTGTTGAAAAAAGAATTTACGCACTTTCCTAAACTGTAGAGTTGCGAATGTACAGATGTGCATAAATATGTCGCAGCACTAGATTTACTCAAAAGAGAGTTCCAATCAAGGTTTTCTGACTTCAGAGATAATGAAAATTACATCAATCTCTTTGCCCGATCATTTAGTGTATCCATTGAAGACATGCCATGCAATGGAGCTTATCGATTTGCAGTGTAATTCGGAACTAAAAGACAAGTTCGACGAATATGTCGATCAAAAACATGCCGACAAAATGATGTCTTTGTTTTGGAGCACATATGTGCGCGAACAGCTGTTTTCTCGTTTGCGGGTTGCAACTACAAAAATAAAACCAAATATCGACACAATTGTCCAAAATAAACAATGTCAAAAATAGCATTGATTGATTGAACTTTTTAACGAATAAAGATTATTACACTTTGAAATTATATGTTTTTTATTTTATTTCTTTACGATGTGAAATCGATTTTTGGCTCTTGCACTAAAAAAGATTGAAGACCCTTGGTCTATATCATAAGTGGAAACCAATCTTAACACCGGGTCTTATTTCAGTGAGCATAAGTCGGGTATAAAAGCCCGTAGATTCGAGATCCCTGAAGTTGTCTAGCACAATCGAAGATAAAATGTGAGATGTAATTCCAATTTGACACGCTCTAATTAATAAATATAATAGAACCATTAATGAATTAAGAAATTATTAATATTTAATTTTGTTACAGATTATCCACAGATTGAGAACGGGTAGGCCCGACGACGAATTACATCACAGCGGATGGAATATCTGCTCGAGTTGTCATGGGAAAAAAGATTGCGCCAAAAGAGACAAATTGGTTTTACCTGCGCTGCTGTCCAACAGAATTTTCATTGTGGATACGGGAAAATATCCTAGATCGCCATTTATGTATAAGGTATAAATGCATTACCATTTGTATGAATGGGTAACTGTGAACCGCACTGTAAAAGTATAGATAAAAGAGAAAAGAAGACTTTGTATCGTGTAACTCTTAATTTTTAGACATGTGGGTGGATGGAAAAAAATGAATTTTGATTGCTGAAGGTGTGAGTTACAAGAGTCGTGTTTTGTCATTTTTGTAAAAATTGAGGTTTGTGGAGTTAAATCTCTGGTCCGAGCAAATATCTTAAATTATACCTATTGAGGCAAAAATTATATTTTCTTAAAAAAATTGACAGTCGTGCTTTATATTGATATATGGTATCGCTCAAATTGAATATTTCTATTTGAATAATATATCAATATATTAAAGAAGTATTCAAAAGTAATCATGTCTTGAGGCTGCACATTTGCCTTGAAATTGAATAAGTCTCTAATTTTGGTTAAATATTGGAATATTATTTTTGTTTCGAGGTTGCTAATTCTATGTCAGTGCCTTAATTTTATTGAGTAACAACTACCCAAGTATCACCACGAGCAGTTGGCTACATGCGGAGGACATTAACCTGTGTCCCGCCCAGTCAATTGCCCTTAGAAACACTTTATTTTACTAAGACTTGTAGTGATGTTTTTTATTCAAATTTAGGAATTATTTTTCTGTCGAAAAGTCTAGCTTTAACAACGTCATCTCTAGAAAGATGATTCAACTGCCTGCGTGTGTAAGGGCACCGAAAGTAATCTTCCAAACAATCTAACCTCTACAATCTAACTAAAACATTAAAACTGATTAAGGGAATCTAAAAGTTTCGAGTTCCTTTAGAATTCGTGCTCTTGCAACAATATAGTATGTTTGCGAATATATGGAGCACTGTCAGTTAACATTCCAACTAAAAAATTCTTAGGATGGGCAGCGAAATATGTTTTTCTTCTACCACTTTATTCACTCTATTCTGACAGTCTTAATTGGAAAGATAACTAACGATCGTCGGCTCCATATTCAACAGCTTTCTATAAGGCATATAATCGCTACAAGATCTTGATATTCTACATTTATTTAATACTTTTAGATATCCTTGATCAATTCTGATGCTTTGGAATTTATTATTTGATTACTTGGAGTAACTGCAATCTGGCCAATCACCATTAGTTAATTCGCAATTTTTAAATAATAATAAACGAAGATGCGATTCAGCTTAAGATGTGATTCAGCTTTTGCCCACAAAGTTCCTGTCATTGTTCTTGCACACGCGGACACTTGAAATATACATTAAAGAAGTAAACTCAGTGTCTGGAGAAGTTTGTGATCATCTTTCTAGATGTAGTATTATTAGAGCTAGACTTTTAGATTATTAAATAATTAAATTTAAAAAAAACATCATTACAAGAATAGGACTGCACATAATTGAGAACCTCGAAACAAAAATATTAAAAATGTTTAATTTTGAAGCAAATTCGTAAATTCAATAAACACGTACTCCTGAATATTTTTTTAATTTATTGATTTTTAATTTAAAAAGAACGCAATTTTTGCCTAAATAGCACCTGTGTAGACTCAAGATTTAATCCCACAAACGTCAATTTTTAGATGAGCGATAGAGTAGTTAAACTACAATTTTTCAAACATATCCCATTAAGCAAATCAAAAATGCACTTTTCTCGGTCTGCCCTATCGAACATACGATCTTCACTTTACAAAAATAATTTGAATAGTTGACCTTTACCGTATAACTATTTGAAAAATTATGATTTAAAGAGTGATTAAAAACTTAATTCGAATTTCTAGCCTAGAGGGATTCATTTAAAATCAAGCCGGAGTGGAGCTACTATTTTTTGGTTAATTCACCAATGCTGACATGTAATTTAGGAAATCTAAGACGGTGAATTTTAAAAAAGTGTAATCACATTTCACCTCTTTTCATCCCCTTGAGACCGGTATCACGATACACAAACTATGGTGAGCGGAATAACGAGAAATCCAGAAACTGATATGTAGGTTATTATTTTTAAAACACGTTGATGCGAGAATAATCTTAAAAAATCTCATTTAGTTAAAAAGATTTAAAAAAAATAAAAATAACTTCCACCCCTTTAAGGGTGGGATTTCGAAAAATCGACTTTTAATTCCACTGTAAAAAGTATCGTAATCGTGTAAAAATCACCTTCCGAGATTTTTTCAGATCTTTACGTTTCAAGGTCCCTAGATGCCTAAAAACATGTTTTCTCAATCCCGTCGGTCTGTCTGTTCGCGGCATATCTAAAAAACTACTTACCCGAATCATTTCAAATTTTATCCTAACACTGGAACCTGTGGTGAAAGATAAAGAGTTCCAACCAGACTACACCACAACTTGTTACGTTCTGGCCGCGCGTTTCGCTAACCAAGATATCATCATCAGCAAATGATAAACTAAAGTAACTTATCCCAACCGAGACTATTTATATATAAATGTGGTCACACTTGGTTGTACCCGACTGCACCGTAGTCAAGTAAGCAATAGAGGGGACTCTAGGAAATAGGCCCTCTGTCTTTATTTAGTTCTTTCTTACCATATTTAACTATTTCTATACTCTCAAACGTATCCAGTAATCTATTATTAGATACATTTTTAATTACCTTAAGATTATTTATTCCTATTTGGTGATTGTTTTCCAAAGCGTGTTGGGCAACGCTTGACTTTTCTGTTCTTCCGTATCTTAAATGTGCCATGTGTTCTTTAAAACGAATGTTTATGGAGCGATTAGTTTGCCCAACATATTTTAGATCGCAGTCATTACAGCTAATTTCATAGATGCCACTCCTCTCATTCAAGTCGGCTTTGTCTTTAGGGTTTCCAATTTTTTTCAAACTCTTCTCCGTTTTGTAGGCTGCTCTAAAACCTACGTTTTCAAATACTTTTTCTAGACTTCTCGTATATCTGGGATCATATAGTATTGGGAGCCTCAGGTGCTTGAAGAGTAGTGGCATCTCTTAACATTTTCTTATGCTTGTGTCTATTCACTAATTTATGTACAAAATTATCATTATATCCATTACTTTTACCTATATTTTTAATGCGATTAATTTTATTGTTAAAACGTTCTTTACTTAATGGAAAATTTACTAACCTTTGAGTTAAAAAATGAAATGCTGCCATTTTGCGTTGACCGCAATGAAATGAGTCGGATGTTATATACCTATCAGTATTAGTAAATTTTATATAAATATCAAATTTTAATTTATCGTTATTTCTAATACCTAATGTGTTGAGAAAAAGCAATTGCCCGTTGTTCTCCTTTTTTGGTACGTAAAATTAATGAAAGGATATTTATTGTTTAATGTTTCTAAGAAAGTGTCCAAATTTTCTGTTTTAGTATCAAAAATAGAAAATATATCTTCTACGTATATATACCACACCCTTGGAAAATACTTGAGTTCTTTTTTGAATTGGGTTTCTAATCTACCCATATACAAATTTGCAAGGAACGGAGATAAGCAATTGCCCATCGCAGTTCCCTCAAGTTATTTATAACATTTATTGTTGAACTGAAAAGAATTTTGATCCATACATAATTTTGCGAAAAGCCAATATTCATCAATAATTACTTTCTTCAAATTATTGAATTCAAGTAGTTCCTTTAGGGACTCCAAAGCTAGTAGTATGGGTACACTAGGGAACAATGAGCTTACATGAAAAGATATTAAAATTTCACCTTCTTTTAAGTGGATATTTTTAATTTCATCTAAGAATTCTGACGAGTTAGTAACCTCAAAGTTATCGTACGAAATATTTAATTTGCTGAATTTTTCTACTAACCATTTTGAAATATTGTACGTTGGTGATCTAACATCTGAAACAATAGGTCTCATGGACTTTCCAGATTAATGGATTTTGAAGGGTTTTTCTCAACTAAATCGTAAGCACCAATTTGAATCAAGTTGTCTACTCTTTCAAAATAATCTGTTGTGTCTAGTATAACAACCTTATTTCCCTTGTCAGCTTTTAAATAAAAAATTCTTTTTTCTTCAGTCTCTGGATTTCTTCAGTATTTTTACGAGAAACATATTTTGCATTGTTGTTAACAACGTTTTTTGAGATTTGCAACGGTGTAGTCGGGTTCAATCAAGTGTGTCCACATTTACCTATAAATAGTCTCCGTTAGGATAAGTTACTTTACTTTATATTTCTTTGTATTATCTGGTGATGATACTAACTTGGTTAGCGAAACGCGCGTCCAGAACGTAACAAGTGGTGTAGTGTGGTTAGAACTCTTGTATTTTGATTCAAATTTTGGTAAAAAATTAATCATATATCATCATGACCTGCTAACATTTTGGTCAAAATTCAATATGGCAAAACAAAATGGCAGCCTAATAAAATGAAAAAAAAATATTGCTAAAAAAACAATTATGGAAATGACCTGGTAATATTTTGGTAAAAATTCAATATGCCAGAACAAGATGGCGGCCTAGTAAAGCATCCAATGTCCTCAAATTATGCACAAAAATAAAGTTTTACGTAGGAATGAACTGGCAACATTTTAGTATGAATATAGCAAGCAAAATGACGGCCTAATAAATTAGTATATATTGTTTAGAACAGTCTACAAATCTCATATATATAATTATGCATGTAAGGGATCATAATATTACCAAAAGATCTAAAATCGAAGAAATCAGTTTGACGATAAACCAGTTTTTCCAAATGTTTCCAAATTGAATAAAATATTCTAGTTAAATGTTCCACCCTGTATATAAAATAGTTCCAAATATTGTTTTTTTTTAAACAGAAATAACAAAGATGAGATCTTCGGGCAGGAGTCTAGAAACAATTTCATAATAATTATTAAACTGATTTATATTTTTAAGGTAATCGAAGCATCCGAAGTAAATAAATTTGACTGTACAGCGATGCACACTACCCACTGCCTTGCTAGCGGGGACATAATGATCTCCGCAATGGGAGACCTCAACGGGAATCCTAAAAGCGATTATGTTTTGGTGGATTCAAAAACATTTACTGTTAAAGGTAAGGCATGGACGAATTAACCCGGCTTTCTCTATGGGGAGAAAGGGTTTGGCATAAGAGGCCTAATTTTACAAATTAAAGTAGATTTTAAACTGCTGAACATTTGAAACGCATACGAGAAATTTTTGAGCCATTATTATGGTTAAACATTTCTGAACATTTAAATGATATTCAGGTGCTATTTTATATAAATATAGAGCATGTTTTATGGTTTATAAGTGCTAAAAACTGGCTTTTGAATTGGCTAACTTAATTTGTAAATACAGGGTCGTAAACAAATTAGTGAATTTTTTTTTCAAGTTTTATATTTGGCCCATTAAAAAACATGTTTTCAAATTTTTATTGATTGTGGAATAATTCAAGGAATAATCAGTAGCTCAAGTTTAGCAAAAACTAGTTTAAAGGGTTTTAAGAGAAAATTTTACAAAAATCACGAATTTCGAAAAATATTGAAGAGTTTTTCTAGATCAATTCAAAATTAAGGGAATGCGCTATAGAATTAAATTTTGAAAAGTAATCATAAACAGAGGTAAAACTATAATGTTCTCTTCTCTTGTCTAGAATCCCTCTCCTTCTTATGCTCTAGACTTCATTCGACGGCGCATAATTTTATAAACAAGATTATGTAGGATAGTTCTTTCTTGTGAAACTACTCTTTTAATATTATGTTAAAGTTTATTTCATATTATATATTATATAATACATCATTTAAATTGTCAGGTTTCAGCAGCGCCTACTGTCTAGGGGGATATTGAGTTGACCTTTTATTTCTGTCAGGATTTAGTTAGTGTTTTAATTTATTTTAGTTTAATTCAGATTATATTGTAAAATGGAAATCTTGATTGGAAATATAAAATGTATTATTATTATTCTTATTATATTAAATATCTGCATGTAGCATATGCCAAATGCCAATTGGAAACCCCCGCAAAAACCAATAATTTTTCAAAGTACGTATCGGTTATTTCTTGTGCATTATGCTGCTGAATGTTGCGTTTATATGCACTACCAAGCTGTTCTAATTTTTTGATAATCGAAGGCTGTTATTCCAGATCCAGTGATACTCTATCTACATGTCCATTAATTTTGCTCATATTGTTCAATTTTAGACTTCCTGGATTTACATTTTATCGTCTGTTTTAAATTAAGTTCGGGTTTTGGTCTATCCTCATCCACTACATAATATCAATAGTATTGTTCAAATTATTCTTAATAAAATTAAAGTTCGGAAGACATAACCGAAAATATAACTAGTAAAAATAAAGCACCGACGTGACCTAAAATCAAAATTATTTCATAAAATGAAACAGATTTTGCACAAGTAAACTGTGCGCGATGCCAAAGAAAAAATTGCATAAGCTTCCCCGTTCCCTTGACCCTCTGAACCCAAAATACAGATTTTTAATATAAGACAATTTTTAAAAACAATTTTTTTCGAAAACTGTGTATGCTACCGAATTAAACCAAGAGTACCTTTCTTTTTTTCAAAAGCTCTAAATAATTTGGAATTGTGAATTGAAAAAATCTACACAGAAAAATGTTAAAGTCACTTTTCCATTCCGCTCGAGGGCCATTCGGGATGCTCCTGGTTTAGTACTGATATTTTTGATTTCAGGATTCGATTCAGGGTATAAAATTTATCAAAACGCCTAAATTTCAAAATCTAGCCTTTAAAAAATATTTTATTTATATTGATTGAAAATATTGACCTTTAATTTTGGAAGATTGTATAAAGCATTTTATTTCAAATATAGGCAGTGTGTATCAGCCAAACGGAATAAATTTGATAATAAATAAATGAGAGCGTGTTCGAAAACCAGCTCGGACATCTCGATTGGTATTTTTAGTTGCGCATTTTTTTCAACAAAAACTTTTTATGCAGGATGTGTTATCTAACAGTGTCCGATGCCAACTTTCTTATTGTAAATGAGATACCCTGTATATTATTTAATTTTTGGATTCTTCAGAAAATTCTAGACATATTTTGTGTACAATATCATACATCTATCTTCAACTGTTTAGGAAATATTAAGTGTTTTCAGATTTATTGCAAAAATTAACATTAAAAAAAATTATCTTATTGCACAAATGAGCTACAACACACTCAATACTTATTTCTCATTTAGGTCTTGATAATGAGAAAGTAGGCAAAAACCAATTTAGCGTTCCTTTATAATAATATGAAATAATAAAAGCAATAAATAGTTTGTGGCCTTAACAAATTGTTTCCTCACTGTAATATAGCCGTTGTCAGTATTAGTGCTATAGTCGTTTGAATTTCGTTAACTGCCTATCAGAAAAATCGTGCATTTAATAGAAATGCACAAAATAACAATTCTACAGATGATTGGTTATGGAGATAACATGCGGAAGTTGCTCACTTATTTCATGATAAATTTCCAAATTTACTGCCTATATCCCAAGGGAAAAATTAGTAAGCTGCCAGTGAAATAAGTAATAATACCAAATTGGATATTATGCTTGAGTTTGAGGAAAAACCACATACTTCTAGTCGACAAGCAGCCCCAATGTTCGATGTGAACCATTCATCGATTATTCGAACATTAAAAGAAAATAAAATGCATTCCTATAAAGTGATACCAAGTCAGGAGCTCATGGAAGACATTTTTGATAGGAGAACGTATTTTTGTGAGCAAATGATGACAATGTTAGATAACAATGTAATCCAATTAGAACATGTTTTGTTTTCTGATGAGTGCACCTTTACATTTCACGGTCATGATAATCGTCAAAATTGCGCGTATTGGTCTAGGGAAAATTCTCACTGGATGAGAGAAGAGTGTACGCAATACCCTGAAAAGTGTAATGTTTGGGAAGGAATTGTTGGAAACTATATCATAGGTCCCTTCTCCATTTATGGCAGTTTGAATGGTAATAATTTTTTAGCACTGCTCCAAAATAATGTCGTGCCAACTTTGACAAACTTATATCCTAAAGATAGAGCACCGACCCATTACCAAATCAATATCCGGCAGTACCTCCAAATCGGTGGATAGGGAGGCGAGGATCGATAGAATGGCCAGCACGATCCCCTGATCTAACGCTATTAGACTTCTTCTTATAGGGATGTATTAAGAATATTGTGTACAGAATTAAACCCCTTGACTTATCTGACTTAAGAAGACGAATAACGCTTGCGATTAGATCGGTCATGCCTAAGATGTTGTGTAAGAAATTTCTCTTTAAGATTAAAATGTTGCCAGGGCGATTCAACCATTCCTAAATTGACTTTTATTTTATTTTCACATTATCAAGAAATAAACAGTATTACTTATTAGTTTTTGAGTGTGTTGTAGCAAATTTGCCTAATCAAATAATTTTATTTTTTAATTTTAATTTTTGCAATAAATCTGAAAACACTTTCACTTCACAATATTTCCGAAACAAATAAAGATAAGTATAGGACATTGTACACGAAATATATCTAGAATTTTCTGAAGAATCCAAACATTTTATAATATAAAGGGTGTTGCATTTAAAATAAGAAAGTTGGTATTTACCACTGTTACATGACCTTTACCCTGTAAAAATTTTTGTTGAAAAAAATGCCCAACTAAAAATACCAATTAATGAGTGTTTTTGTACGTGTCTGTATGAAACTCCTATCGTATTAAATTAGTATTATGCCTTTGGATTTTTAGGCACTTGGGTTCAAGGCAAAGCAGCTAGATTCAATTACGACTTTTGGTACCAACCCTACCACGACGTCATGGTCTCGTCTGAGTGGGGTGCCCCACGGATTTGGAAAAAAGGGTTCCACCCGGAAGATGATAAATTGCCCGACGCTTATGGGCAAAATTTAAATTTTTATTCCTGGACCAAGAAGGAATTAATACAAACTATAGGTAGGTATTGTTATGGAAATTGACATTCTTTCGGGTCTTTTAGTGATTTCTACGACAAAAAAATCCTGAACAAAGTGTGAATAAAATTTGCACAGATTGGAGCTGAGCTGCTCTTAATATATAAAAAATGACTATGATAATCTGTAAAATTCTTAATACACAAATTGCGTGAATAAAAGAAACTGGTCGGACATCCATTGCCTTTATTTGTTATATATTCACAACGTTTCTGTTGACGAGTATTTCCAACCGTTCGCAAGTGAAGATTAAATTACAACTTCTATGCTGCTGTTTTATTTACTACTTACTTGTGTGCCGTCAGACGTGATGTTTAAAGGGTGCACCAGAGTGTGAAGTTTAAATGACTTGTCTTCCGCAAGAAGTGGCCTCCAGCTATTAGGTATCTCTATACTTGATTGGCTGAAAATGGACTGATGTTCTGCGATAAATTTCATTACTTCTGTTTTTTGTGTTCAGATATTTTCGTTGTGAGAAGTCTTCGTTTCCTCAATGCAAGCCACACTAGCAGCAGACTTGGTAAATGCAGTTCTTGCTGCTAATGGTCCCTTCAAGTTTTGTTTTTGTGAGAATTTTTTTTATTTTGCCTGAATTAAATGCGATTCTAATGTTGAACTGCTTCCGATTTTTAAATGTTTTCAGACACGGTAGGGAATTTAGAGAAAACCAGAAGATCACTCATACTGGCAGTTTTTAGCAGTTGAGTCAATCTTAAATCTCGGGATGGGGCTATATTTTTTAAGCACTAAATAACTGGCTATATTTTTTATGCACTAAATGACGGCTCATAATGGATTCATCGCGCTTCCCGGTATGTGTTTCAAATGGTTTGAATCTGAATCAACTAGGCCTGTTTCAAATAAACTCAAAGTTTAGCTGAGAGATGTGGATGATACATTTATAATTTGAACGGGTACAGATCGACAACCTCTGTTGGTTAAGTGTTGGAAAGGAAGTCTCATCAGGACTGCAGGGTATATAAAGCTCAATCATACAGTGGCGTAACAGTGGCGGCACCAGCTATTTTTATTAGGTTGGGCGATGCCCGGCAGAACTGTTTGGTGACTGGGTAAACCCAAACTAACCCAAACAACCAAAGAGTAGATATTGCATTATTTGATGAACATTATTTATATGTAGGTACTTACCTTATCTTATTACTTCAAAATAAAAAAAGGTACAGGTAAATAAAATTTAAACCAAATTTAAATCAGTTATTATTTATAAGTTTACTGAACAAAAACATGCAACAACAAAATTAAAATAAAAGGAAAAGGTTAATAGTATTAAAAAAGAGCTATTTTTCTATTATTGTGTTTCTTAGAAAAGGAATCTACAACTAAATCTAAATCCATCGATTTAATAATGGTTTTTTCAATATATAAGATACCCAAATCAGAGAGTCTTTCGTGACTCATTGTGGTTCTTAGATAATTTTTTATACGTTTTAAACCACTAAATGATCTTTCACAAGCAGCACTCGATGAGGGTACCGTTATGGCAATGGTGCATAATTTATTGATTTCGTGGAAAACGATGTCAAATTCTTGAAGAAGAATGGCTAAATCTGATAGGTTATTAATTTTTTTATTGTGATTTTCTTCATACCTTTCAATCGTTTTCGGTAGTAATTTGACTTCGTTTTCTACCGACGCTATATCACACCCATAATGACAAGCTAAAGGAAGTATTTCTTCTAAATTTAAAAATGCCGTATTTGAAGGGTTTAATGAACTAAATCCCTTCAGAACGTTGATATTTTCGTCAAATCTTCGACAAAGTTCTGAAGAGATTCGGTCAATTATTGGATAATATAAATTGTATTGAAACTCACTTTTTTTGGTTACGCATCTCTCCTCTTCAAGAGAAGTAATTTTTTCTATAATAACGGCATTTTTAAATTTAGAAGGTAATTTTCTTTTTCTTTTACTATTTACATCGTCTAAATCAATATTATTAGACAGTGCATTTTCTACAGTTATAGTCCATAGCTTTTCAAATTCAGAATCATCCCTATTAGATTTGAATAACTCTTTTAATGATTCAACTAATGTTATGCTTTTTAAAATATCACTGTCTTTGCTTTGTAAATAGTCCGATACATTTTTTAAATTCAACAAAAATTTGCAAAACAGTTCTAAGTTAAAAATAAAAGTAAAATTAATATTTTTTAACAGTCCGTTTGCCTCTGGGGAGCGAGCGTTATTTTCTATTGCATACTGGTTTAATAAAACTAGTATAGCTGGCAGTGTTTTTTTTATAGCTAAACAGCTTGAAATATGAGAAGTCCACCTCGTTTCACAGAGTCGTTTCAGTTCTATGGGTTTCTGTTCTGGATCTAGCTCTTTTTGAATCATTACAAAATTATTGTGCACTGCAGATCCACTCATGAAAACATACAGATTTTCCAGAACAGAAAAAAAAATATTGCAGTCCTTTAAATTTTTACAAATATCTACTATTATCAAATTTAAACTGTGGTTGAAACAGTGCACATAAATCGCCTGAGGAACTTCTTTTCTCAAGAGGGTTTGTACACCAGCAACTTTACCACTCATAACGTTCGCTCCGTCATAAGTTTGTGCCACGCAATTGTTTATATAAATCTCACATTCTCTTAATCGTTTTTTTATAAACTGAAGCAAAGAAGCAGCATCTAATTTATTTGCTGCCTCAAAGCCCAAAAACCTCTCATAAATAACACCATTTAAATAATATCTTGATTATTGATAATTGCTCAGTTTTACTTAAATCTTTTGTCTCGTCCACCATAAGGGCAAAGTAGCAGGCCTGCTTAACTTCTTTGCTGATATTTTTAATTGATAGTTCAGCCATACAATGTATTAGCTCGTTTTGAATGGAATGATGTGTGTACTTGGCATTTTTTGGGCCCTCAAATAACCTTTTTGCAATTATGGTATTATCACGAGACATCAGATCTAATAATTCTAAAAAATTACCCTTATTTTGACTTGTTTTTGATTCGTCGTGACCCCTTAAAGCAATTCCCTGCGTAGATAAATAAATTAAACATCTAATAATAGATTTAATATAATCCCGATTTTGTTGAATTAATTCGGAATGTGCAGTACTTATTTGAGCTGCTACTGACTGATTTTTTTCCGTGTTTTTGTATGATTGCCACGCTACCATCGAACTTTTATGTTGAAAACTATTGTCGTGATTTTTAAATCCAGCTTTTGTTTCTGAAGCCCTTTTCCAATTTTTGTAACCGTCAGAAATAAAAGTTTTTGAGGTCCCTGCGCCTTGCATCGAAAAAAATCTGCAGGGATAACAAAATACAGCATCTTCTAAAATACTGTATTCAATCCACGGGTATAGCTTATAAAAATCTGATTTAAAAGATCGAAGATCAGAACCAAATTTTGTCTTTGGGAATCGAACCAAACTTGGTTGCCTTGGAGGTTCATGTAAAGACTGAGCCAAATCATGCAGGGAAATGGGGGTTTCTTCAGCGTCGCTGGTGTACATTCTCATTCTACCAAATAATAGTTAGGTTTTAGCAATATGTACAGGGTAAATGGTTATATTTTACTAGCTATCTTATTATGTATTGCTTGTAGAAAAAAGTTTAAGTAAGCAAAGTAAGTAAATTTAGTGCTAATTAAGAATCTGCAATTAAAAATAAGAAAAAAACAAACTTTTTTAAATGGGACAAACTGTAGATATATTTTTATCTAAAACAAAAGATCTTTTTTTTTTAGTATTTTAAAAAAGACAAAGGCAAACATACAAGAAAACGAAGATGTTTACTTTTCACCGGCCCACCGGCGCGGTGCGCGGCGTGCGGAAAAGACCCATAAGTTATTTTTTTCGCACTGTGCGGGAAAATCGATTTTCCGCACTAAAAACAGGGCGGAAGATGCGATTTTCCGCACGGTTGTAGAAAAAAATATTAAAATGTAGGTATGTGGTCTATTTATTTGCATGTAAAAACTTACGATTCCGATTCAAACATGTCACTTTCAAATTCATCCAAAGTAGATATATTATCTTGACCTATGTCCTCTTTTCCATCCCCATCTTTCTGTTCGAATTCTTGCATTTTTCTTTTTTTATTATAACTGCAGCTAGGTTCATCATCACCAGGTTTACCTATATTGCTAGTCTCGCTTTTATTTGCTACGGGTGCATTGCCATCGCCAACAGGCGTTTTTCCTTGTTTAATTATTTCGGGTGAAATACTGGAATCACTTGGCTTTGGTTTAAAAAAGTCACTGATGGTGCGATTTTTATTAAAACTCATTTTAAACCACTATACAACAATACTAATTAATCAAATAATACGTGCATAAGTTTCGTAACACTGTGATTTTTAAAAATTATAAAATACAACTTAACTTACTTTACACAAAACACGAAAAATAAATACCTACTTTAAATAAGTATAAGTTTATTTGCAAGTTATGTTAAAAAATTCGCCTGGCCGGCCAGTGAATCACAAGAATCAACAAGTTGATACTGTTGACAGATATAGAGAGGTAACGCGGCGTCGATGTCGGAAGATAAAACACGGTCGATATCGCATATTCGCATAGTAAATGTAGTGATACTTATCGCTGCAGTTTTTCTTATAAATTTTATTGAATATTTTTATAGATATAGGATAGGTACCTACAACCTACATAGGATAATCAAAACTTTTTTTGTACCCATTTTATTGGTGTACCTATTATATTTTTAATTGCTTAATTTAGCAGGTTGGGCGAGCGGTTGGGCGAGAACAAATTTGGGTTGGGAGCTGCCCAACCGCGCCCACCCTTGGCGCCGCCACTGTGGCGTAACTACAATGGTGCGAGTAACTAAAAACTATTGATTTATAATAGCGCACAGTTAAGCAAGGAAATTACATTTACAAAACTACGCGGCTTTTATCGATAAGCGACAAAAACCGTGTCACGGTGTGCATAGACCTTAACTTGCACCAATATATAACTTTCTTTGTTTCATTTTATCAGTAAGTAAGTCATTTTTATATATTTTTATATTAAAGAAGGAGATACATTTTTGCTATATGGAAGAGAGGACTTTTTTTTGGTCTTCACTTTTTCCCACGAGCTTGGGGCCCGTAAAAACGTTTGGGCGAAAATAATTAATCCGGCACTGGCTGCAATGGTTTTAGACGATAGAGCCGATAGGGGCCATTAACCTCAATCGGGCCTAGGGCCCCAAAAGTTGTTGATGTGGTACTGGCTTTAGGTGCTAATTGTTTGTGTTCTGTGTTAGGTTTGTGACTAAAACAGGCGTATAAATGCAGTGATACTGACTTTATATTTTGTTTTGTGAGTATTCAGCGTTGTAGTTGTGATAAAATGAATTACAAGCACCAATCGGGAGCAGCAATCTGCGGAAAACGAAGCAACATTTTTAGGTTACAGACAAAAGTAACACCAGTCAGTCATCTAATTGTAAGTCGGTGTAATTAGAATTTAGAATGTGGTTTTGTTAATTTGTTTCTTTTTTTGTTAAGTTTATTTAGAATAGTTTATATGGAATATATTATGGTTGTTAATCTTATTAATTTTTTCTGTGATACCTATCCCATTTGCTGGAGCTATTCCGAATGTTAAAACAAGATTTCAATATTTTTTGCGATTTATGAAATCTCCTAATTTTTTTTATTTAGATGTACTTATTATAGAGAGGGAAGGAGGACCGGTTTTACGATTTGGCACCAGGGCCCCACATTGTTTTGTTACGCCATTGTAATCATACGAAACAATATTTCAATCAAGTCTGCTTATTCTCTACTGGATGATGTGCGTACCTGTCTCTATCAGACGCAGTCTAAATGTGCTCCCTAATGGTTTTCAAGCCGGCCCATTCCTGTATGTTTGCTCGATAATAGTCTCAAAATTTTATAAACCGTATCGTGCCGATATTTAAGAATCACTCAACAACCAAACACCTCGAATTTAAGTGATCTTTTAGTATAAAAAAACAACAGGTTGCAGCAAGGAATACATATATCAAGTGCCCTGTGAGTATGGACAACCATTTATTGAAGAAACTAAGAGACCTCTCGACATGACAAATGAATACAAAAAGCATATGCAATGGGGAAAATATCAAAATCGACGATATCAGAATATGTTTGGTTGTGCAGGGAGCAACACTGGCAAAGTAGAGAATTCATTGAAGCTACCTTCATAATAGAAAATCAAGAAGTTTTCAGCCAACCCTAACATCTGAAGGCCACTTCTTGTGTAAAACAAGCTACTTAAACTAAGATCGTACTGATCGTAGCATAGTAACTGTAATTTAGTCTTTACACACGTCAACGGTTAGAGATACTAACCAACCGAAACGTTGTGAATAAATATGAAAATAGATGTCCGGCAAGTTTCTTTTTATCACATTTCTATACTGTCTACCTCTTTCAAATCAACGCAAATTACGTTTTAGATTTAGGCGCTGACGGAGTTGCACCCTTGGAGGTGAGGTTTTTACACAACCCAAAGGAAAGTCAAGGTTATGTTGGAACTGCCGTCGGGTCTTCAATTTTTAGGTAAACATTAAAACCTTTTTTTTTCAACAAGGCAAATTAATGTTTTTAGTGTACTGTGTACACTTTGATACTATAGTAATTGATGTTATGTAAAATCGATGACTCCAAGAGTTCTTGAATAGTCTAGAAAGTTTCAAGGCAGCTTATTTTTTCTGTATCTTAGCTTGTCACAACTCGTCAAACTATATGAAATGTGAATAGACTCTTTTAAACCATAACAAAAATTGAAAAACAAATTTTAACGTAAACTGTTGTTACAGATTCTACAAAAAAGAGGATGGTAATTGGGCAGCGGAAAGGGTTATAAAAGTACAACCTAAAAAGGTATCTGGATGGTTTGGTCCGTATATTGGAGGTAAAAGAAAAAGATGATACATAATTTTGTTTATTTTTTGTTCCTAAAACAAAGTACGATAACTTTTTTTTAGGGTTGATCAGTGACATCATAATATCACTGGACGATCGTTTTTTATATTTTTCAAATTGGCTTCAAGGAGATGTTCGACAATACGACATCACTGACAGATCAAATCCTAAACTAACTGGTAAGTACGACACTTAATGCGGAAGTACTGTATTCGTAGAGATGAAATATTTGCTATGCTTTTAATTAGTGTTTCCTTACTTTCGATAACATTTTCGTCTTTTAGCTTGTTTTTTTCTCAATACTTTCATTCTTCCCGAAATACAAAATAGATTTTAAAACAAATTATTAATAATGTGTTGATTTTTAAATGTCTAAAGATTATTTATTGCGTTTAAATTGACAAACAAAAATCTTTTTTGACTTTTTCGCAACTGAATAAAAATATTTTACTTTAAATTAATTGAAGCAAATATTTAATAAAATTATATACCTCAACATGTAGACTAGCCTGTCTACGGATTGTTTCGATACATAATATAAACAATATTATTTAAGCAAGTATAAGAAATTATATCTATAAAAACTTAAGGTAAATGATATAATTTCTTATACTTGCTTAAATAATATTGTTTATAGTATGTATCGAAACAATCCGTAGAAATGAATTGATTTTAAAAAAGCGTGTGAAACACAGCGAAAATGTAAAGACTCTTAACAACGTACAGTTATTAATAAATCTAAGAATAATTTTTTTTATTTAATAAAGTCTTTAAAAAATGCCTCCATATATATTACCAATGGGATGTAAGATTTTGCTAACAGAATAGAAGTTTGAGCGAGCGTTCCCCCTATATATTAATGATATTTAATTATCTGTCATGTTTAATCAAAATTTGATGTTTTGGCAGGTAGTTCCTAATAGTTCAGTTTACAACAGCTATTCTTTGTACATATTTGTCCCAAGTTTGTACGACGAAAAAACAATGTGCTGTGTGTATTTTAATTGAAGTCTAATGTTTTATTGTTGTGTTGACGCTATACCTTTTGATTTACGTCTCATGGTAAGATTATTTATATTCTTTTTAAGTTTTTAAGTATTTATTTTAAGGAATTTATTTGAGGAAAAATAAGAAAAACCAGTTTTTGAAAAAGGCATTGAATTACCTGCCGACACATCAAATTTTAATTAAACATGACAGATAATTAAATATCATTTTATTTTTATGAACCTATAACCCAAGAAAGGAGATACATATTACAATATATATATATATATATATATATATATATATATATATATATATATATATATATATATATATATATATATATATATATATATATATATATATATATATATATATATATATATATATATATATATATATATGTATATGTATATTTATATATATATATATATATATATATATATATATTGTTTTAGATTTATTAATAACTGTAATTTTTAAGTCTTTTGCAATGTATCGAGGAAACCAAGAAAATTAACACGATAAAGTGGTAGTACATTTTGGCTGTGTTTTATTTTTTTTAAAATCAATTAATTTTTAGTTATTTATTATATTTGCTTTAAACAGAAACTAAATGTAGATTTTATCTCCAATACAAACCAAAACTGCAACTTTTAACACTTTTAATTACGTTATAATTGGTTAGCGATGACAATGTAATTCTTAGTATCATCCGATTTGGTTATAGCTTATACAAGCTAACCTATATACATATATATATATATATATATATATATATATATATATATATATATATATATATATATATATATATATATATATATATATATATATATATATATATATATATATATATTTTTACCGTTACTGGTTTCGTTTTGTAGACCTTCACGGATGGAAAAATACAATGTGTTTTCATTCCGGGTGTACATCCGTTCCGCGTCCGAATAGAGTCTCTATTCGGACGCGAGAAAGAAAGCTTCGAAAATGCCAAATGTGATTTTGGCGAAACATCAGCAAAACTGTTCTTTTCAGAACGACAGTAGTGAACGGATGTACACCCGGAATGAAAACATATATATATATATATATATATATATATATATATATATATATATATATATATATATATATATATATATATATATATATATATATATATATATATATATATATATATATATATATATATATATATATATATATATATATATATATATATATATATATATATATATATATATATATATATATATATATATATATATATATATATATATATATATATATATATATATATATATATATATATATATATATATATATATATATATATATATATACATATTTCTAGTTTTCCTAGCCTATGAAAAGAATGCGAGTACATATGGAATCTGTGCTTTATTTATTCGCTGTTGGCTACAACTATTCATACTGCCTGCTTTAGACATACCTTTCCCTTTCGTCGCGACTTAAGATCCGAGTGGTTAATTTAAACTTCAAGAAGAAGAGTTTGTCAGAAGAAAAGTTGCTCTAGAAGAGACATTTTTACCAATCAGCTTTGCGTTTGCTCGTATACCAGCGGATTTGATTGTTTTTGACATCTTTTGAGATAACCTCAAAACTGCCAGTTTATTTGCGAAAAATAGGGAATTTTCATATTTTAAAATTGTATCTGAGATATCAATGTGCCTACATAAAAAGATAATTTGTTGTTTTAGGTCAAGTGTTTCTGGGTGGTAAAACTGTTAGTGATTCAGATGTCAAACTAGAAGATGAAGAACCAACAAAACCAGTGTACATTAAAGGCAAGAGGTTCTTTGGAGGCCCTCAAATGTTGCAACTCTCTTTAGATGGAAAAAGGTATTTGCATCTGCTGTGCCTTTATATGAAAACCATTATTTCGAAAATTAAGTTTTCTTTTCAAATATTAGCTATAAAAGTGAAGAGTAGCTACAAAAAAGGAAATATTAAATAGTATATTTTTATATTTGTAGAAAATTTTTAAAATGTTAAGTATACTTGTCTGAAGTGTATATTTTTAGGCTATATGTTAGCACAAGTCTCTTCTCGCCTTGGGACAAACAGTTTTACCCGGAAACCATCAAAGAAGGAGGGAGAATTATCAAGCTGGACATTGATACAATAAATGGGGGAATGGCATTGGACAAAAACTTTTTGGTCGATTTTTCTGAGGGGGTAGATGGACCTATTCTGCCCCACGAAATGAGGTTAGTTTTTAACTGACTTCAAAAAAGTAGGAGGTTATCATATAACCATATATAGACAAAAGTTTTTCTAATAAAAAAAACCGTCGTAAATATAATATAAACATATAAAGTTCTGCAACGGCCAGTTTAAATGTCACAATAGGTCATAAATAAAGTAAGTTTTTGCATATTGTGAAGTGTGACCCAATTAGTTCACTACACAGTCATTTAGTAACTCATAGGGGAGACCGGGGCAGGTTGTGACAAAATTTACTTTTTGTAAATGTAAATTATGCGAAAAAAATGCTAGCTTCTGTTTCAACCTGTCCCGTGTCTGGGAATTGTAACACCAAGCGGGGTAAATTGTAACATGCTTCATTTTTTTAGTTCTTTATTGTTTTCATTATAAAAAGTAATTTTACATGGCATATTTTCATAACATAAGCTACTGATCTCACCGATTCATTGTTGTTCAAAACGCGACGTACTGCTTCTTTCAAATCCTCTTCAGAGGTATTACCTTTCTCAGTTTTTTCTTGTAGGTTATCATACTGTAAAAGAAAACAATACCTAACAAAATTGATGATTTATAAGTCGGGGCAAGTTGTAACTCATAATTTATTTTGTTTTTACACCATATCAAAAGAGTTATGGAAAATATCGACAATACAATAAGTAAAAACTATAAAGTAATGTATTGATGTTCATATAAAATATAAAGACACACTTGATTTAATCAAAGGCACACTCAAATTAAAAAAAAAACAAAAAGGATTGAAATTTACTTACGTGATTGAAGACCAATCTCGGCAACAAAACACAAAAAAAAGCGACCCGTTCTTTATCATTGCATACGCTGCACTAATCGGAAGGAATACGTCTAAAAGGACAACCACAACGCGCAGTTGTCAAACTTTTTCGTTAGAGATTTTGACCCAGTTACAATGTGCCCCGTGTTACAACCTGCCCCGATCTTCACTACATACTGTCTCTTCAAACATTTTTATTAGGCGCCATTTTTTTCCATCACTTTGGATTCCTACTAATATTTTATCAGTTTCTACTTATACCATACTTGATTCTTGGACATAATTTAATATAAATTCAATAAGTAGTTTTTACATTGACACACCGTCATTTTGTTACGTCATGTTGAATTCATACCAGTTTATCACTATATCACATTTAATTTTTCTGTAAAATTTAATAAGATTTTTTTACGTTGAATTTTTTAAAATTTATTTGTTCGCTATTTTGAATTCGTACCACAACTTTAATAGTTTATCTCTATATTACACTTAGCAAAATTTAAAGTTAATCTAATAATCCAGCTCAGTTTGCTATATTGGATTCATACCAAAATGTGTCCAGTTCATTCTTATGTAAAACTACATTTTTATGCAAAATTTGAGGTAAATTGGATAATTAGTTTTTTTTAGTAATAATTCACTAGGCCACGATCTTGTTCCTGCATATTGGATTTTTACCAAAATATTACCAAGTTATCCACATATGACCCTTAGTTTTTGATTAAAATTTGAAGTCAATCCGGTAAGTAGTTTTTAAGCTGTGCCGCAAACTGACAGATAGATACACAGACCGACAGATGGACCGATGGAATTGATATAACATATTTTTAAGCATATAGGGACGCTAAAACGTGCAAATATGTAAAACCTGAGAGAGTGATTTGTTTCACGATTACAAACATTTTGTCTGGCCGTCATTTTGAATTAGTACCACAATTTTACTAGTTCCCTATAGCAAAATTAGTTATGACACACAATTTAAAATCAGTCCATTAATTGTTTTTGAGGCTGAATTTTTATTAAGCCATCATTTTGTTCTGCCATCTTAGATTCGTACCAAAAATTTACCAGTTGATTCCTACATAATATTCGATTTTTGTGCAAAATTTGAGAAAAATTGGATAAGCAGTTTTTTAGTAACCATTTTTTTAAGATTTCACTAGGCCGCTATTTTGTCTCGCCATATTGGATTTTTACCAAAATAGGTCATCTTCATTTAACCGTCAACTTGTGAACAAAATTTGAAGTCAATCTGATAAGTAGTTTTTTAGCTATGCCGCGAACAGACAGTTCGACGGAATTGAGAAAACATATTTTTTGATATCTACAATACTTTCCTTTTACAAGGCAAGGCTATCTTTTTCTCTTTTTTCTCTATCTTTAGATACTATGGTTACAAAACAGAAAAAAAATCGATTTTCAATCTAATCAGTGAGCGTCTACTCTTTTAAGTCGACCCTCTGACGGAATTTTCGAAATTTATATATGTAATCTTCACAAAAAGTCCTTTAATTTGAGTATAAGTTCATTTACATATCTGATAAAGTAAGTTGCGTCGGATTTTTAGGCGTTGCAACTAGCGTTTGTCAAATGAATCCCTCCAAAAATTGGTGTCTGCCGCACAACATCTGCACTACTTTATGAGGTAACTTAATCGATTTTTTTTTGCTGTTTTGACAAGTAATGATAGGGTGAAATTCACCACTAATCCCCGGCAGACGGGCGGTTTTTTACGACATATATAAGATATTTACACGCAAAGATCTCAAATTTTTGTACCCGATGTGGTAAATAATTTGCCCCTTGGCAAGACATAGCACATGCGAGACCAAGAGATGTTGAAAAAAAAGGTTATTAAAAATTGCAAAAGACGTCTACCATAGCCATTGCAAAAAATCAGAAAAGTTTATGTATTTATGTTACAAAAACCTGGAGAATGCTGGCACATGTGGAATACCCTGTATAATTTTATAATAATAATATTCATAAAATTAAAATTACCACCTTACCTTTTTCTTGCATCCTAGGTTACTTTAATACCTATACTGACTACATTATCTTTTCTCTAATATATAGATAAAATATAATAAGTTTTTTTATAGATATCCTGGAGGAGACTGCACCTCAGATATTTGGCTCGCTAGCGAAGACAGTTGAAGCAATGAATAATACTCTCTAAACATAATTTCTATGTATATACTTTGTAACATTAAATCAGATAATTATTGATATGTTTATATAATTAGTGTAAATACACATTTTCGTATGTAAAAACCAAGTTTTATTTTGCGCAAAATATTGATTTGTTCTACTTATGTTTCACTAAAAAATATCTGAAAAAGTTTAAATGTTTTATATACTATAGGTTCTGAGGGTAAATTTTTCATCTTCATCTTTATATTGTACTAAATAAACTTCTGAGATTAAAAAATAAATAAATTTGAGGTCTTACAAGCAGATTAAGATATTAGAAAATCTGCCATTTTTATCAATTTTTAAAAATAGAAACGCTCCACAATATTCTTAGTTTTGTGGGAAAAATTACGTGTTTTTAAGAAATTTTTAAAATTCGCAAAATTTTTAATTTTCAGAAAAACTAAGCAGCAAGAAAGAAAAAGATTATGGATTTAAAACCGTTTATTAATCTCAAAAAAAACTAACTACAAAATGAAATTTTGTTCCTTACAAATCTGTTATATAGGATAACGCTTTCGGAAAATAAACATTTAATT
This sequence comes from Kuschelorhynchus macadamiae, assembly GCA_030620095.1. Classification (NCBI taxonomy): domain Eukaryota; kingdom Metazoa; phylum Arthropoda; class Insecta; order Coleoptera; family Curculionidae; genus Kuschelorhynchus; species Kuschelorhynchus macadamiae. The sequence continues at coordinate 516,352 of JAUTXW010003402.1, read as the reverse complement.
TACGGTTCCTGTAAATGCATCCTAATCCGTGTTTATATTATTTTTGACAAGCGGAGTGACCAGTGACGGCTCGTCAGGGGCGGCAGGACGTACCAGCAAATATACAGGCACAATTCTCGTTTTAAAAAATATTGTTCAAAAATAATGGTGCATACATCCTCAAAACACACAAAACCAAAATGTAGTTTATTATTTCCTGGACACATAGCCAAATAGGTTGACATCCCTATTATATACGCTTGACTAACATAAAAATAACGCCATTAACAGCAGTCCGCGGGCCACTGTCCACAGATATTCTAATATATTTATTACAGACGGTGGCTCGGTGAGCCGATTCTATCATCTCATATCCTAGACCTCATGTACTAATTCACGCAGTACGTAGTACGTTTGCATACATCCCCATGGTATAACCTCGGCTATAACGTTCGTCGTAACTTATATCACCCAACACCGGCCCCTCTCCTTGCGACCGTATCCCTGGAATTTTTCCCAATTAAATGAATACCACTATTTCACAACTATTAATTGTAATTATTATAAAATGATACTACTTATTTTTAAATTAATTTCAGTTAGTTCTTTACATTAGTCATGACTAATTATGGTTAATATGTTATATTACCAATTTTCACCCCATGTTACATGTTTAAATGTGGTGACGAAATAAGTGCAAGTTAATATTTTAAAATATCATTTGCAATTTGTTTTAGAAGCCGACCGACCGCATCGTGGTTCTTTGCTTTTTTGGTTGTGTATGTAGCTTTCACTTTGTTTGTCATGTATTTTATTTTCCCCTTGAGGCAAGATACATTAAAATATCAAAAAATTAATTTAACTGACTACAGCGTTTTACTAACATTTATAATTGCCACCCCCTGAGCGGCTTATGTTTTCAAAATATAAACAAATGGTTCCTTCGAAAGTTATAGGGAATTTCCTAAAGATTTACAAGGCGGCAATTTTAAAAACAAAAGAAGATCGGAAAAACACACAATCACCATCAACTTTGTTATTTTAAATGGGACACCCTGTATTTTTTGACATTTTTGGATTTTCCTCATTCTCCCCTTTCCAAAAATGTATAATTTATCTATATTCGGAACAGTAGTTTTTGACTTATTCCACTTTAAAGTTAAAGAAATTATGAAGTCATTTTACCCATGGAATGTCACCAACAAAAACAAAATTCTTACTTTTATTCGTAAGTAAAATATTTTATTGATTTTACGGAAAACAAAATTAATAAAATCTAAAATTCAATTTACCGAAGAAGAAAAACTAAAAATTCTTCAATTTTATTTCGCAAATGCTAATAATGCGTCAATTGCAGTGCGACAATAGAGGCTGCTATATCCTGGTGCAAGAGTTCCCTCAAGGAAAACTGTTGCATATGTAGCAAAAAACCGCGCACAAAAAAAAATCTTGCAGAGGCAAAGACGAGCAAATTTTGACTTGGACGAGGAATTATCCATATTATTATATTTTGAAGGTAAAAAATTCTTTCTATAGGTAGTCTAAAAGTTAAATTAAAACTAATTTTTAGAAAATCCAAGCAGATCGATTCCGGACGTCTCTCGGATAACAGGAAAATCGAGGTATAAAATTAGACTAGTGCGACTATTAACCAACGATCATTTTAACCAACGCCTCCACTTCTGTGAGGTTATACTGACCAGACTGATGGCGCACCACCACACAACATTCGAGAGGTCACAGATTTTTTAAATGCTCGACATAATTTGTGAAATGGCAAATATGGCCATATTCATCGGCCCCGAACAGTCCCGACCTTACACCTTTTACAATTTTTCGTGGGGATACCTAAATGACAAAGTGTATCAACAGTGTTGTGACAAAAAATAGTGTATACATTAGGGTTTTAAATACTAGAATGTCCCACCTTCATTACCCAAGCAATTATGAAACTGGAAAAAGTGTTTCAAAATTGCTTGGATAACGTAAATAGGCTGTAATAATATTAATTTCTAGTTCTTGTTTTGTTTTTGTTTGTTCGTTTGTTTATTATCGTTGTATTAGTATATATATATATATATATATATATATATATATATATATATATATATATATATATATATATATATATATATATATATATATATATATATATATATATATATATATATATATATATATATATATATACATATATATACATATATATACATATATATATATATATATATATATATATATATATATATATATATATATATATATATATATATATATTATTTTACAATTTACTGTTTTGTTTTTGTTGGTGACATTCCATGGGTAAAGTGATTTAAGTATCTGTGGATTGAGTTCACGTCCAACAGTTTGTTTTTAGTTGACATTTCATCATTTCATGGGTACCGCGATTTAAGTATGGCTGCATATCTGTAAAATTGTCATTTGTGGTAAATTTAAAGTGGAGTAAGTCAAAACCTACTGTTCCGAATATAGACAAATTATATATTTTTGGAAAAAGGTAAATGAGGAGAATCCAAAAATGTCAAAAAATACAGGGTGTCCCATTTAAAATAACAAACTTGATGGTGATTTTCCGATTGTCTTTTGTTTTTAAAATTGCCGCCATTTCTTTGTATCTTGAAAAAATAAGCCTCTCAGGGGATGGCAAATTATAAAAAATAACCCTGTACCTACCTAATTATCATTGAAAAAATAAACGAAAACTAGTATTAAACCATATTTGGACGCGGCACCAATGAATACCACATTGGCCTCAAGGGTAATGTTAGGAAACCTTTCTGGAGGGGGTTAATATAAATAAAAGTTAGTTAATATATTTTATTATAAATGGTATGAGAACAACATAAATACTTATGGTTTATCATACATGCGTAACAACCTCTAATAAATAGTTATAGAATAACGTGAAACTTTTTTCCTGTAGAAAATTTATTAATTACATTGTTTATATTTACATCAATACTCTACCTGAATGGATATGCAAGAAACCCAATACAACAGGTGGCTCTTGTGTTATAGTGTTTCGTAGCCAAGTTTTAATCGTAATTTTCACGTAAAAATATGTAAATTACACATGATGTTTGACCGGTATGAGCGGAGAGGGTAGTAATTACCTCATTACCCCCTCACCGTAAAACCGCTTTTGAGCCTCGGTCGACCCTAAATTTTAGAGTACGAGCTGTCACTGGAAATCACATATAGTGTGTTTTTTTTATAAGTATAATCAATAAATATAGAACGAAAGCTTTCACGGCTGTGGTCAATTAAGAAATCAAGGTTCTTGGGATTAGACCGTGTCAAAATGGAATCACTTTCCCCACGAAATGTGATCATCATTTCTGGTAAATTATCTTTAAAAAAATACTGAGGTAAGTTTGATGTTAAGATTTTGTTTGGCGGGGTGACTTTGATCATTGTGTTTATAATCTAGGGGTGTGTCTACGGGTTTGGCGGACGAGTTTATAGTTTGATAGGTTTTTAGATTCTGTTTAAACATGTATTTTTTTACAGAAAATAGCACACGTATACAAGCTCGGCTCACGCCAGTATACGAACTTTACTGAGGAAGCTTTAGAAAATGCATTGCAAGCAGTAGCTGATGGTAGAATGAGCATAAGGCAGGCGTCAGAAGGAGACGATTAGTTTGATTCATTTCTCAAACAGCACGAGTTTTCAGGAACGTAGCATGGATGGATTGACGATGAAGCTTTGGCTGATTGGTTTGATTCTTCTTTCCTACCGCATGTTAGACGTCCTGCAGGAAGAAAATTATTGATTGGTAACAATGGTAACAACCTCTCTTCCCACTTGAGCGCCGATACTAGGAAGAAGTGTGGGGAAAATGTTTGCTTACCGCCTTATAGCTCACATTTGTTACAATTTCTCGAGGTCGCTTCTTTTAGGGCCCTTGAAAATGGCATTGCGTGTGGCCGTGGGACATAGAAAATCCGAAAGGAGGAATTCTGCCAAAGGAGACTTTCCCAAAGCTGTTAAAGCTAACTCTGGAAACATGGATAATGTCGCAGACTTTGCGACAACTGTATATTTCCGCTAGACCCCAACCGAGTCCTAAAAAGAATTTCAGATCAAGACGCTCATGAAATAAGAAAAAAACAGAAAGTTGACACACATGAACAGGGAATAAAAAACGAACAAACTGAGACTTGAACCTGTCAAAATTACTACAACTACCAGCTCTTCTGAAGATGAGGTAGACGTAACAGAAAAAAGTCAACCAGAATCAAACACGACTGTAGAATCAGAGTTGCCGGAATATATAATTGTAGCTGATGAAGTTATTAAGCCAGGTCAATATACGCTTAAATTTCAATCGGCAGGAAAGAGGATGTCAACATTCTATAGATATGTTTGTCGGATTGAAGAGATGATTTCTTTCCCAGATGAAATAGTTATAAAGGGAACGAAACCAAGCATTAAAATGGAGACCCAAATTTACTGGTTTATAAAGAAAGATAGGTCAGTTGTGAAAAAGGAAGACATTGTATGCCTTTTCCCTGAGCCTAAGAAAGGAGGAACGGAACACAGATCTGAATATAGATTCAACAATATAGTAGATATAAAGGATTAGTGCATGTTACACGTTATTTTTTAGATTTCGTTTTGTAGGTTTTAATTAAATCTTATCATTTAATTACTAGAAGTAAGTTAAACTTAAATTAGTTTATCAAAATGTATGTTTTGGCTTAGTTTTGTAATAAACAATAAAGAATAAAATATAAAGTTTTTTACCCTGATTAATGTTCCCCAGAACACATAATAATAACAATAATAATAATAATAAATGTTTTTTATTAAATATGTATATGCAAACACAATTACAAAATCTCGTATTATAGTACACTCCAATCCTGGAGCAGTCTAGCTATAATAGCTACTCTACTGAACCAGGAGAGGAAATGTTTGTAGTAATATAAAACATAAAAAATACTAGCTTAATATAAAACTCTTAAGTCATTTGAATGCAAAGCCAAATTTTAATTAGTTTAATACACATTCTGCATATTCAAAAGGTGTTTTTCATATTTTATTTAAAACATATGAGAGCTTAGATTTAAAAATGCAGATGGCAACGAATTATAATGCTGAACAGCATTATAAGAGAAAGATCGCTGAAACATAGCAGTCTGATAATGCGGCATAGTCAATTTATCCTCTTTTTTTTACGTTCAGATCATGTACAATATGACGAAATATAAGACGTTCTCTGATAGAAGCAGGCGAAGACGGGTCATTAACAACTTTAATTAAAAAGTTACAAAAGTGTAGATTCCTACGAGCATGCATCTTTAACCAGTATATATCATTATATAAGTGGGAAATGTGTTCAAACTTCCTAATACCACATATAAAACGTATGCAAGAATTTTGCACTTTTTGAATCCTAGCTCTACTCTCCTTTTCAAGGCAAAATCCATAAATTGTATCTCAATAATTAAAATGAGACACTAGTAAATCACAAAGATTCTTTCTTAAATTAATATTTAACACGTGTCTATTATTATATAACAGTATTACAGATAGATATGCCTTTTGCAGAAGTTGTTTTAAATATTCTTTGAAGCGAAGATCAGTGTCTAATAATATACCCAAATGTGTTGCTAAGTTAACTGCAGTCAGCTTGGAATTATTTATAGATACATTAAGATTTTATTTTAGAAAGTTAGCTGCCAAATATTAAAGTCCTAAAAAAAATCTGCTTGCACGATTTCAACCGGGGTGAATATGATCACCTATAGGTGTTAGGTACACCTATAGGTGATCATATTCACCTATATGTGTACCTACTACTTGTTAATGGTATAAATTTGATATGACCAAAAATACCCCGATTGGCTGAGTAACTTTGATCACTCATTTTTTTACTTGTTTTTATCTAAATATCGAATATGTGACATTTATTGTAAAAAAATTGTATTCCTTTGGTCTCAATACAGTAAGTCTGCATACATTGACATCAGGAAATAATAAGTAACTTAAGAAAAAATAATAAAGACATTTTATATTGTTCAAAGTCACCCGGTTTAACGGTACTCTATAGCAAGCTATTAATATCATTTCACAAACTTTTTCAGTTGTCTAGTAAAAACTAGATTTTTGCCTGAATTGTACCGCTGTTAAACTTAAAAGTAAAGAAATCATCTGTACCAGTGGCATATACAAATATTATTTGTGGGAGTGGGGTTCCAAACTTTCCCTTGAAAAATGCACATGAAATGATTAGATTTCCGTTAAAATTATCAGATAATTAAAAAATATTCTTGCTTTCTATTTTTCACATATTTGGACGTATACACGTAAATAGACAATGCCTCTGGGGGGAGTTTTCCAAACTTTTAAAATTATCAAGGTTTCAACCAATCTAGGGGAAGGGGATGATAAAAAATTAAGAAATTAAAAAAAAGGTTATCGTTTTTTGCTTTCTACGTAATAGTTTAAGTAAACGTCATGTTACTTTAAGTAAAATTGGCTTTCGGAGGAGTTTTAATCCCCAACCGCCCCCCCCCTTCAGGGGCGTGCAGTCCATGGAAGCAAGGGTAGCAGTGCTTCCCGAAAAAAAAAATAAAAAACATCTTCTAAAATGTAATTTTTGAAATAGGAAACCATTAATTTAGTTTATATTAAAAATGCTAAAATATTATCTTAATTATCAAGCCCATAATAAATGCGGCCTTGACTGCGACCGAGCCACAAAATCGAATAGAACCTATGTGGGCCGCTAGCTTCTCTGCAGTCAAGTCCTGTATGCTTGATTTCCTGCGAATCGAGCCAGAGGTTATTGAACTTTCCAGCGGCTGCTTGCAATTTTTGCATTTCAATCGCGTGCTTTAAGTGGGGGCGGAAGCTACCGTTGGAGTAGGTTCTTTGTTTGAACGGCTATCCGTGTGTTGTATGATACGTACGTCCCGTCGCGTCGTGCATGGTGCGATATGGAAGACAACAATACAGACGTGGATATGCAGATACCGTCAACTTCGGATGTCGGTAATACCGTTGAAAATGTTGGAGAATTTCGAAAGAAGAGTGTGTGTGAATGTGTAATGTGTGTCTTAATAATAAAGGGATTTTCAACATTAAACTTCGCTAATAAGCTTCAAATAATTTCCAAAGGAAGGGCAAAACCGCCTACGAAAAATTTAACCACAAAAATAAAAAACTGTATTAGACATTTTTATCCGGAAAAACAATACGAACAATTTAAATGGCTAACAGGGTGTGAAAATATAAGTAAATTATTTTGTTGGCCATGTTTACTTTTTGAAAATGAAAAAGATCTCTGGAATAAAACTGTTTTTTTCCGATTTAAACAATTTCCATAAAGCTGTAAAACATTATGTCCAAAGCGCATTTGCAGGCCATCATAAAAGAAAAAGTCTTCGGCAAAACCAGAATTGAACACGCCCTTAATAAATAATTGTAAATTAGTCACCTCCAACACAATGAACTAGTCCATAAAAATAGGCAAATATTAAGAAGACTTATCGATGTTGTTTGTCTTCTCGGACAGCACGATTTAGAGGTCATGATGAAACAAGGGTTTCTTCAAATAGAGGAAATTTTCAAGATTTACTTAGTTTAATGGCTAAATATGAGGATTGCTTAAAAAATCATTTATAATTATACTAAAAAGAATTAAGCAGGAGATAGGCGAGGCGCGGTTCATTGCTATTGCTCTGGACGAAACAGCTGATATCACTAATTTTAGCTAATTATCTATACTAATACGCTACGTTAAAACAGACGGAAGTATTCAGGAGCGATTTTTAGGTTTTAAGAATGTGTCCGAAAATCGTACAGCAGATGCATTATATACCGTAGTTACTAAAGAAATTAATTGAGAGAAAAAATTAGTTGCTCAAAGCTTGATGGAACTGCAGTGATGGCAGGACAATTAGGGGGTCTGCAAGCTAAAGTTCGAGAAACTTTCCCAAGTGCTGTGTTTGTCCATTGTTTTGCTCATAAATTAAATTTACTTTTATCCCAGTCCATCAATTACATTAAAGAGTGTAAAGTATTTTTGTTACTTTAAGTTGCATGGCTGCTTTTTTTCCAAATCAATAAAACGTACACAAGCTTTGGACTCCATTGTCCACAAACGATTACCCAAGTATTTGAAAATCGTGAATCACTGATTGATTTATTTGAGAATATAATAGAAAATAATGAAACGTGAGACTTAAATAAATAAATAGTTCTAGGGGGTTTTTGGACTGTTTGAAACGAGATTTTAATTTTAATTATTTGTTGAACATATTTTCAGAAATATTTCCATTCTCGGACAATATTTTTAATATATTACAAACTAAAACATATGATATTGCTTTTTGCCTAAAAAAAGTGGATGATTTTAAGTCCATGTTAAGCCAAAAAAGAGATTACTTTGACCTATTTTGGGAGAAAACGATGACGTTAAATATAGATGCACAAGCCAAGCGTCTTCGAACAGACAAGATCGGAGATGTTCAAACATCATACAGACGCCTCTTTTATGAAATAATCGATCAAATTCAGCAACAAATAAACTATAGATTTAACGGTTTAAATGATTTTAAATTCCTCGAGCTCTGCAATTTTGATGCATTTAAAGGAAAAACTTCTCCAGAAGATGCGTTTAAATCTCTTCTTCTTCATTATGGCCAGTTCTTCGACCGAGTGTTACTGCGATCTGAACTAAAAGTGATTTACGAAACTGATGACATTAGCGAAAAAAATAACGCTAAGGAACTAATGCTATTTTTAAAAGACAAGGAGCTGAAAGATGCCTAGACCGAAGTGTCGAAATTGTGTGAATTAGTATTGACAATACCTGCTACAAGTTCATCAGTAGAACGCAATTTTTCAACACTTAAACGTATAAAAAATTTCGTGAGAAATTCAACGCGGCAGGAAAAACTTTCGCATACATCGCTGTTGTCCATTGAAAATAAACTCCAAAATATGTCGGAGCATCGACGTTTTTATGATGGCGTCATTGACGAATTTGCAAAAAATGATCGAAGAATCGAATTACATTACAAATAGATAAGTTTCTAAAAATTGCTTCCCTTTCTTAAAATTTCACCGCACGCCCCTGCCCCCCTTATATAAGCCACTGATCTGTAGCTATAAGTATAATTTAGGTTATGGACTTTTTGACAGATCCAGAGCAGGCGCAGGGTCAATATAATATGCTGATGACCCCTCTCTAGCCAGGTAATCAGCTTATTCGTTATCGAAGATGCCTATTTATCTTTTCGCCCAAAACAATTTGACAGTGTTATGGTTTGCGAAGTATCTTAGATTGTAATCATACTAGCATTCCCATATTAGCGTCTAGGCCGCACTGTCTAGAAAACCAATGGATACATATTATGTTATACCCTCACAATGTTTATATTCTTTTCGGTTTGGCAAACGGCTTCAAAAAGGGGAAATACATGAGTACCTACATGACAATATTTCCTTAGTGTAACTGATGACTTAGGATAACTTCATATAAAGCAGCCTCGTCTCTGTACGCAGATCAACCTCCTTTGACAGCGTTCGGACGGTAAACGGAGAAGGCTCTAACTTAAAGTGCACCCCAAAGCTAGGGTTGAGGACAATGCTGAGAGTATCTATTATCAAAGTTGCAATAAAGTAATTAATAAGTTACTCTGAAGTAATCTAGTTACTTTTTTAATTATGGAAAAAGTATCTTGTAACGGTTACTTTTGAAAAGTATCTTTAGTTACAAAATGTAACTTTAATTCGATAAAGAAACTTTAGTTACCAAAAAGTATCTCAGTCTGGTCAACTTCAACGTATAAATCCTATAAAAACATTGCAACACGTAGAAAAAACGAAAGTTTGCTCTCACGCTTTATTGACATTCACGCTCACTCTTTAACTTTATCGGTGTCGACACCTTTTCATTTTCCGAAAGTTTCATCAATTTTTATTACTACCCCTTCTACCATTTTTACTTCGATATCAGAAGGAAACATAGCAGCTATTGTTATGTATTGGTGTTAGCTTTAGCTTAGTTACTTGATTTGCAGTAACCAGACGTCACGTGCAGTTGGTTTGCTTTTTACACATAGAGTTTTTCTACGAATTTATTAATTTCTAAAGGTGATAAATATTAAGATGTAGGTGGGGCTTCTTTGGCTAAAAAGCTTTGCTTGACAGGTCAAAATCAAAAAAGAAAGGTGGGGTTTAGGTAGTAAGTTAGTTTGATACGTAACAAAAATTTTAAAGGAAGTTAACTAGTATGTACACGGTAGGTCAACAACACTGCATTGTTTATGCTTTATAGATTAAATTTGGCAAGAAAACAAATTTGAAATATTATGTAGTGACCAATTACGCGTCATGTAAAAATATTTCCGCGTAAAGAAGTGAGTCAAAAAAGTAGTGCAGCAAAAAGTTTTATTTTTTAAATGAAAATCCCTGTATATTAATTATTTTTTGAATTCTGGGTATAATTTTAAAACTTTTTTCTTAAAGGATAAATGTATAGGGATATTGAATATAAACTGGACTCCCATTAAACGTTCTTGCTTAATAAGGTAGAGAAAATTGATAAATATAAAGGTTGTAGAGTGTGTTACGTAGTTTTTTTATATTTTTGGAGTAAAAAAAATCCTTGTCGACAATGGCTATATTAAAAGTTTTGTTTAAGTAATATGCTGTTGTTCATTTACTTACTGTTGTGTTATTTTCTGTAGCTTCTGTGATTACAGCAAATAAAAAACAGAGGGATTGAAAAATTAATATATGTTAATAAATATAAAGGAAAATTAATAGAATTTAGTAAAGGATACACTTAAGAAAATTTGAAGCTTTTGTGACCGTTTATAAATTAAACCAAAAATGTGCAGAAGTGGCATTTGAAAAAACTTATACTTTGCATTTAAAGTTTTTTAGATTTGAACAAATTTTAAATTTTAAATACTTCAAATGTTATATAAGAAACACTTTCGCTTAGGTTTATCCCTTTTTGTTACCCTTGGTAAACTTTCTCCTCACAAAAATAAGCACGGTAATTACCAAGGAAGTGATGATAATAGATATTATTTTTTTTAAGAAAACAAATCTAAAAGTTAATACTCCAGGAGATAATAATAGTTTAATAAATTAGACTTGGGGGTAACGAAAAATATTAAAAATTCTAGGACTTCTGATGACAGCGCGACCCCTATATGTAAGTTGATTTTTGTTCAATAATTCATTTCGATAAATATGGTGGTATATAAAATAAAAGCTCCTAAAAAATTAAACAAAAAACGGTTCTATTAAGTTTTTCCGTAAACACCAGTACTATCGCTATAGCAACTACTTCAAGCTGACTGATGAGTGTCTTTAGTCTTAGTTGCAGTTTTGATTCACTAGCGTATTGCTAGGTGTGCTACTGCTATGTATGGGTTAATTTGCTAGACACTCATGAGTCAGCATAAAGCAGCTGCTAGGGCGATAGTGCTAATGTTATGTAAAAGTGTACAAAACCTCTATTGTAGAAACCAAGTTCTTGTACCTAATTCGTATATTTAGGGGGTTGCGATTTCATCGGGGGTGGGTTAATATGTTTTGCGTGACTACCTATATGTAGCAATTAAACGAAAAAAATAGTATTTATGATTGATGATTTTACCCGGTCCCACCCACCTCACTCCACTTCTTCACGAAGGCAGCCCGTCTATCTAATGAAGGAGAGCATCTTGCCCCAGTCGAGATGTTGTAATTCTTCCTTGGAGAAGGACTCAACACCGAAAGTATTCCAGCATAGTCTTGCTCACCTTTCACACGTGCCAACAAGATGATAGGAATCCTGCTCCTCTGCCCCATAATTAGGACAACAAGGGTTGTTTGCTAACCCCAGCTAGTACATGTGCCTGTTTAGTTTACAGTGTCCTGTAAAAATGCCAATTAGTTCCTCAATCACCTGATGACCCCTTGACATCAACCAAGTTGCCTTAGATCCGCATGGGTTGGGTAGCATTTCTTTTGCCTGTCTACAGTAGTTCGTCCTTGACCAATTCTCATTTGTCTTTTCCTAGGCCCATCTATTCAAAGCCCGCGAGCAGTATTCTTTACTTATACCCAAACAGGGTTCTGGTCCCGCGAATTGAAGTGGAGCGTCGATATGCTTCTGGCGAATTCATCCGCTTTCTCGTTGCCTTCGACACATTTTAATCTCACCACCTTTGACCTTGCTAGCTCACTTTGTGCATCTCTGCATTCCTGGACTAGAGCTGAGCTCATCCTGGGCTTATCGATGCCTTTAAGAGCCGCCTGACTATCTGAAGTGAATGCGGATTTCATTAATAAAGTAGTAACCTCCGCCGTATATTTGTTGATAATTTATTTGCCATAATAGGTTTTTGATATCCTAGTAAGCACCCTGTTGTTAAGTTATATTATAGAATAAGTAACCTATAACATTATAGTTATACTACCTTTGTTAAACCTAGAAAACAGTTAGAGTAAATTATTACATTTAAAAAGTAACTTATAGTTATTAGAAACTTAGTTACTTTTGGATTAAATCTATCTTTTTGAAAGAATATAAGATACTTTTCAAAAAATGACTTCTATCTTGTTTCTAGATAAATTTTTTCAGTAACTATTTCAGATCTGGTTGGGGATCGATTTTATAAATAGTCGTAAGAAAACCATTTTCAAAGACTTAAAAAAGGGTTTCGGTAAAAAAAGGGCGGCCTTAGCACAAACATTCCTGACGATAAATATTACGCAAGCATATTTCTGAAATTCTTAAAAATGTAATACTACCTTTTCCATCTACAATATTCCCTAGTTACTACCCAATGCAAATTGTCATTCGAATTACAGTAAATTTTTTAAAAGTTTCCTGCTTGTCCAATACAGTTGTATAACATATAAGCCACCTGATGGCGCCAGTTGTGTCTTATATATCCTGAAAATATTCAGCAGCGCCACCTAGTATTGTGTGTTAAATATTCATGGTACTATTGATTAATACAATCTTCTCAAAATGACTCAATTGCTAGGGTTGATTATAAAGTAGCATGATGTACTCTGATTGTACAATTCTGTAGAATATATAAGGAATTAACGATAAATTTAATTGTATGGAACATTACTTTGTTACTATTTTAATAATAAATATTAATTAATATAAATTGTAGTATAAATAGGGTTACCAGATTTCTCTCGACAAAAAAGAGAACAGGAATATCTGAAAGAAGTATTTAATTAGAGGCTAAATTAATAAATCACTAAAAAAGGATATCTCTGTTATTATGATGTCCAATTGTTAATGTCTTATACTGAGCGCGTAAAAAATAACGCTAAAAAGTACAAAACAGTCCCGTTATCGGAATTGCCTGAGATTTGGTATATAAACATAAATAAATTGACAATATAACGTTATGGACTTTAATCGTGAATGTCTTATACAGGGTGCACGAAAATAATGCTAAACAGTACAAAGCGTTTCCCGTTATCGGAATTAACTGAGATCTGGTTATGACAATACAATATTACGGTGTCCAATCGTTAATGTTGCGGTTTCCGAGTTATCGGAAAGTTGATATTTTTTTCAAATTTTTTGACTCATCTTCAAGATAAAAACTTATAAAGAATACTACTCATTTCGGGGCCCTATTTTGGGCCCTCCCGCGGTTTTCGATAAAGGGCTGTCTCTCAAAACAGAAAAATAACTGATGACAAAACTTACTTGTCAATAAATGTAGCCCCCAAAGCATAGCCGGAAAATATATGATGATGACTAAAAAAAAGGTCATCCATAGTCTCATAATTCCCTTGACCTTATTTGCCATGACCTCATGGGCCCCCCGCACCGCGGGGGCTGGCGAAGGTGTGGTAAACAAACAATCATTTTAGGGAAAAATGCCCGACGAAATTCCCACTATCTCAGAAATCAGTCTTAAGTGACTAGACTTTAGTTTTTTTTTGTGTGTTTTTCCAAAATATCGACTATAGGAATTCACCAGCTTTCGAAAAAGGTACAAATCTTATGAACTTTTCCAAGAATTTTCTTAAAAATCAGCACAAAGCGTAATGTTTGACTAACCTATTCATTTTCATTTTAAATTGGATCAACTCGATAAAGTTATAATTGTAGAATAAATGAAAAAACATGAAAAATAATAAATTTCTTTGGCTAGTTTCGGGTCTTTACCCTTCCGGGCCCGATAGTAGCTATTGTGAAAATTTGTGATACCATCACGGTCGAATTTCGACTCATCAGTCCAAAGAATTTTTATCAGGTAGTCTGGGTTTTCAATGTCGGTGTTAATTAAAAATCTGCAAAAATCGATCCTTCTCGTCAGATCACCTTCCTCAAGAGCTTGCACTGGAGTTTAGTGAAAAGGGTAAAGTCGTGCTGTATGGGCAATGAATCAGGCTTTCCACTATGTTATACCTAGTAGTGTTGAGACTTGCCGGGAAGAAATAGTTGATCTGCACGAAAGCACTCTAGACCAGAATCTTTTCGTCTGCATTGAAGCTGGTGTCAATGAACTGAGCCTTATTCTCGAATCCGCCGATAAGTAGTACCAAACACGCTCACGTCTGGTAAACGGCGGTTTGGAAAACACCTTTGGTACTCTCTCCGAGCTGCAGCGGCGTCACTGTCACAAAACCCATAACAGTACATGATGTTGGCATATTCTTCATTTTCGTAAGCAGCCATTGCAAATGGAGATAATTCCGAAAATACTTTAGTTATGAGATAAATGAAACTGATACAAAACTGTGGTTATGCAATGCGCTTCGTTTTCGACCTTGAACACTTAAACGGAATAAACGAATACACACGAAGTCAAATAAACGGTTAGAAACAAAAAACATCACGCGATCGTTTCCTCCAAACCAGTTTTGTGTATATTTGTTTCTAGGAAATTTGTTACCTGGAATGCCTAAAGACCCTTCTTTTATTCAACTATTAAGAAATTTGATAAGATTTGTATCTTTTTCGAAAGCTGATGAATTCCTGTAACTATTTTGGTAATTTGTGTGTCATACATTTTTTTCATGTCGTTATTTTGGAAAAACACAAAAATATAGCCTTGTCAATTAAGACTTTTTATTTTTAGGATGGTGAGAATTTTGGTCGGGCATTTTTCTCTAAAATGATCACTTATTTACCAGCTTTCGGAAGAACATCAACTTAGTGCCCAGAGACCGCTCATTTTCGACCCATTCGTTGCAAACGAGCTATAGTATAACCTCTTTGAAGGAACATATATATATATATATATATATATATATATATATATATATATATATATATGTATATAGATACTAAAATCAATAAAAATGCGCTTTCACACACCTTTATCAAAAGTTCTTGGCCAGAAAAGATATATGTAGAATAGCAGAAATACTTAATTTCTGCAGGTGCAAAACGGCCTACTAGGGTTGCCGATCTTAAATCGATCTTTTTTAAGATCGATTTTTAGATCTAAAAAAATCGATTTTTTGGTAAGCGATTTAATCGAAAATCGATTCTTTTTTACGAGAATCGATTCTTAATTTACCAAATTTGCATTACAAAATAATAAAATAAAGTATGGTTTTTATTCTCAATTGAGTTTAGGAATAATTACAAATTAATTTATCCAAAATTGGCATTGGTGCATTGGAACACTTTTCGATAGTATCCACATCTGTGTTATCAAAGAATGGAAATATACTAGACCACTCTGGTAATCGGTTAGCTAGTAAAAGCCTTCAAAAATTGTTTTTTTTTAAACTCTTTAGATTTTTTAAATTGAAACTTATGTTGTTTTCGTCTTCATTTTGACGACCTACCAAGAGTCATAATTATAAAATATAGAATAAATCTTTAAACATGAAATTTGAGGGGTAAAAATAGGAAACAAAATCACTTTCTCTATTTTTAAATGGAATCCCCTGTCTCATTTATAGACATTAATAAGCTCTTGATTATCTGATTATAAATAAGATAATATGGAAAAACCTTTTTTTTTATATATTTAAGGCTTTTTTCGGTTTTTTTCTGTCTTATTAATAACCCTCTAGGTGGGCGCCACAATATAAATGAAAACCTTGTACAAAGAAATATTTTTTCTCTCTAATTACACAAAAAACCAATCTATTTTTATTTTATTATTTAAAGAATATGTTTGATGTTTTGTCAGTTTTCCTTATGCTCTGTGTTTGCGTCAGTAGTAGTCTTCTAAAGTGTAATATTTAGTTACTGTATTTTTTTGCCTTAAATGTTTTTGGTTTTACTTTATGGAAATTAAAATACGTTTTTATTTTTATCACGTTCCCTGCATATTTATTGTTTTTTCAAACATAAAATATAAAGGTGAACTCTGTTTAACTTAAAAAAGTGCAATTCTATTTAGAACTCTGACTAAGATGTGCAACTGATCATGTAATAATATGTATACTATTTTAAAATTTTTGTATACAATAATAATAAGTCCCAAAAACTTTTCAAAAGCGATTTTCTGAAAATCGATTCTTTGTAAAAAGATCGGCATCCCTACGGCCTACAAGAAGAATTGCTTCCGCTTATGTCACAGGGTACCCTCCTGTGATCATGATTTCTGGGCCTTTACACTCATCAGGCAAGCTTGTACACAGGGAGATCTGAAATAACAGATTGCTCGATATGACAAAATCGAAAACGAAACGTCTATCATACTGGAACAGTACTACATGCTAAGTATAACACTTAGCGCCACCTATTGGGATTTTGGCAAAGTATGCACTAGTACCATCATGCGGAGGGTAGATACTAAAATCAATAAAAATGAGCTTTCACACACCTTTATCAAAAGGGTCACTTTTCCAAGTGCCCTATGGGTTTGCAGCCGGAAACCACCGGAGCCCCAATAGGTGGCGTTAAGTGTTACACTTAGCATGTAGTACTGTTCCAGTATGATAAACGTTTCGTTTTCGATTTTGTCATATCGAGCAATCTGTTATTTCAGATCTCCCTGGGTACAAGCCTGCCTGATGAGTATAAAGGCCCAGAAATCATGATCGCAGGAGGGTACCCTGTGACATAATCGAAAGCAATTCTTCTTGTAGGCCGTTTTGCACCTGCAGAAATTATGTATTTCTGCTATTCTACATATATCTTTTCCGGCCAAGAACTTTTGATAAAGGTGTGTGAAAGCGCATTTTTATTGAATTTAGTATCTACTCTCCGCATGATGGTGCTAGTGCATACTTTGCCAAATTCCTATGGGTTTGCAGCCGGAAACCACTGGAGCCCCAATAGGTGGCGCTAAGTGTTATACTTAGCATGTAGTACTGTTCCAGTATGATAGACGTTTCGTTTTCGATTTTGTCATATCGAGCAATCTGTTATTTCAGATCTCCCTGGGTACAAGTCTGCCTGATGAGTGTAAATGCCCAGAAATCATGATCGCAGGAGGGTACCCTGTGACATAATCGAAAGCATTCTTCTTGTAGGTTGTTTTGCACTGCAGAAATTATGTATTTCTGCTATTATATATATATATATATATATATATATATATATATATATATATATATATATATATATAGCTTTAGAAGCAAGACAATAAGATTAAGATATTCTGGTAGACAAGTTTTGAGTTTGGAGCCTGAAACAAATATGACACCGCTAAAGACAGGCACTCGTTGACGAGCACATTAACAACGTACTTGTGCTTGGATTTCACATGAAGGGTTGAAGCATGAGCCATCAAATCATCTTGAATTTTAATACAAAAGCATTATGGTGATATGATCCACAGGGTAAATATTTATATATTATCAAAATAAGTTTCACAAAAACATATGATAATGAATGGGTATTTCAAAAGTCAAATTAAAGGGAAATAACAAATATGCCATCTTACAGGGATTTACATAAATAGTATGTAATTCTAGATTAGAGATGATTAATGAAAAGTCCTTTGTTAAAATATAGTTATGTTAAAGTAATATTTAAGCTACTGCAAAGATAAAACGCCAAAAAGGTTCTAAAATGACGTTAATATCAATAATCAATAGTAAAATATACAAAGGACTGAGTACATCTTGATATGACAGGGCAGGTCTTAATCAAGCAATTCTATCACGTTTTGGAGGTTTTAAGCAAAAGTCAAAATTAACGTTGGCAGAGAAAATATGGACCTAAAGAGGAGATAGAGAACGACATACATATTAACCCTTGACATAAATTAAGATAAGGACGATTAATTATTCAACAAATACAGTCTGTCGTAATTCATATTTTGTCTGCTTTATTTGCATTACAGTGGCGGATCTAGAATTATGTTAATAGGGGAGAGGGGGCCTAAAAGAGAGGACCTTTTTTTTAATCGTCGACATTTATGAAATGTTAAAACATATAAAATAAATAGTAACGGTTAGCCTGGCTAGCATTTTATATAATTACCCCGAAGGACGGCTAATCAGTATAGTATAAAATATAAACAGAGTTCGCTTACCTTCTGGTGTGAGCTACGTAGCTCCACGGATAGAGCGTTTGCCTTGTACTTCGTAGGGCTTGGGTTCCATCTCCTTCCGGTGAGTTTTTAAATTTTTCAAAATCAAAATATATAATTTTGTAATCGTGTGTTAAAAATATCGGACTGTGTTGTTTTCGGTAAGACCTGGTTAGGCCTAGTTTATAAACGGTTATATTTACTTCCAACCCGAGAATTGTGGTGGTTATCCCCGTTTTTTGTTGGTTAGTTCAGGCACGTAGCCAAAAATTCAGTTCCGGAGGGGGTCGAAACGGTAAACAGGAAAATTAATAAGTATATTTTCAAAGTTTCGGGGGGGGGGGGGTCAAGAGCCCCAAGATCCCCCTGGCTACTTGCCTGGGTTAGTTCTTACGTTAAACGTTTACAGCATTTGCATTGTATTCTAGATTCAGTACTTACCGGCGTTCTCTGAAAATACATCTTGAATCTTCACCTAGTACACTGTTCGCTCTCATAGTACAATTCGCTACCGTTCAAAAAATGTCGGACAGTCAAGCAAGCGTTCACCAGTCCCCTTTAGTTTTGTTTCGTCTGTCGCTAAGGTAATCCGTTACCTTGTTCTGTCGTTCGTTAAAGTTCGAGAGTTATCGTAGAACTGACATTTGTTGGATATAAGAAGAAATTTTCTACTTGCGCGTTTTTGCGTTATTTTTTAGTGTTTTCGTTAAATTAGTATAGTTGCAGTGCTTAAGTCGAATTACTTATGCTTTAGTTGGTCCTGTTTCGGAGATAATTCACCTGACTTGTGAAGTTATTGCAGGTTTGTTTTCCTTATCAAAAAATCAATATTTCCTCTCGCTTGATTGAAGGAGTTAGAATGCGGATTTTCTATTTTTGTGTTCTAATTGTATTTTAATTTCTATGTCAAAAAAATAAAATTAAACATGAAAATAAAAAACACAATTTTATCTGGTAGATCATAAAAACTGTAAAAAATTAAGACAATAAAAAGTTTTAAGTTGAAATTTAAATTAGCCAAGTGTAAAAAAAATATCGCTTTGTTTGATATTTTGGCAAATAGTGTTCAAGCCCAAGAAACTTGTTTTATTTTAATCTATCTCGTTATATTTTTTAAAATTGTGCATTTGTAAAAAAGCTATTTTTTTTATTTCATTGAGTAATAACAAAAGTTCTAAATACACTTGGACTAGAATAATCCTAATATAATTTCTATAAATACTTGCTAAATTTGAAAACTTCACTAAATTTAATTCATATGTAAAGGACTTTAGCAGCTTTAACTTTAATTGCACTAAGTATTAGAATTTGTTTATTGACTTGCATAAACTAATCGAATTCTTAAGACTAAAATTAATACATTATAAAGTTTGTTCATGAATGTTCATTCTGTTGATTTTCTTATCGACAGTTTGTGGTAATTTATTATATGATCATTCATTCGGTAATTTATTTCTTCAAAATATCAATGTTACTTAAATTCAATATATTTAGGATCAATTCTCGTTTAAACAAATTCCAGGGGGGCAACAATGTTCAGATACAGGAGCGTGGTGTGCCTTTAGCATGTAAGTTCAGTTATTAGGGCACATTTTCAAAATACGGGGGTGGGGGGGGGGGCATCCAAGCGCCTATGGATATAAACTATAAAACTATTAAGAAGAATGATACAAATATTTTATATGCAGTGACAAGGGGAATTCCGAGCTTTATAGGTATACCGCTTTATTTAGAGAAGAAGGGTCTCTGGACTTTGTTCTACACTTAAAACTAAATATATTAAAATCTCAATTTAAATATATTAAAAACTTTTACTATTAGTTACCTCAACATTTTGACAAAAAAAAACTTTCAAAGAGCCACGTAAAATGCATAAGTAGTGTGCAGGACTGATATGATTTTGAAAATATGCCAAATATTTTGCTATTAAGAGAAAAAAAATATTCTGCCCTTAAGAAAATATGTAAAAAAACGTGTAGATTATATGCTTATATGCTATTATATTTACCGATTACAGACTTTGGAAGATGATCATGATGTTTGCTTATCAACTTCATTTATTTGTTCTAAGCTCGTTGTAAATAATACAGCGAATACTTTTCTGGATTATGGTACGAGGTGCTACACGTATTTAGGGGTGTTTTCCGAGTGTTTAATTTTAGGTAAAATTGGGGTAAAATTCTATAATTTAGTTTAAAGGTGGCTGCCTCGGCTGCTGAGATCGAGAAAGTTGAGACAATCATCTCCGATCTCCTTTCGGTAATATGTTGATTCCTCTCAAGCCCCTCCACAGTAGAAAAGGGCTTATTTTATCAGCAGCTAGTTATCTTCAGCTTTACTCTGTGCTAGAACTAAGTTTATTTCAAGTTCAGCAGCACTGATCTTTTTTTAGAATGTATGACTCTATATAACTTATATATTAAAGTTCCTTAAATTTCGCATCTTAATCTCTTCTTTATGTACAACGTAGATAAAGGTTTCCTTGACCATAGAATCGTTACTGAATTCACTATTGACAATAATTTGAATACTGATTTTGTATTTTTGTTGTATACCCGATAACTCCGAGATGGTTTGACCAATCTGGTTGATTTTTTTCAGGAACTATTCGGGGTAGCATCGGGGTGGTCGCATAGCTAACATATTGTGAAAAATATAAAATTGAAAAATTTTGATTTTGCATCGAATTTTAAGCAAAAAAGTTACTTCAGCAGAACTTAAGGTCGAGCTTGGGGTACATTCTTTAGGAGGTGGGGTAATTCTATTTTCTTGGCAGGTTTTTTTCAGTAAGAAATTATAAATCTTAATGAATGTTGATGATATTAAATTACTTTATTCTGAACAAAAAACATTTGTTGTGTCAGTAAAGAAGGTGTGTGGTTGTGGCTCTGTTTGTGGAGGGTTAAAGAGGAGAGGGTGTAATATATTGTTTTTCTTGTAGTTTTCAGAGTTTTTAGGGCACGAAGTTAATTCCATAAATTTAAATAAACTCGAAATAATATGATAAGTAGGTACTTATTAAATCATTTTAATTTTTGATTATTGTTATTTTTGTCTCCGAGGCTGTCTCTCTATAAATATTATTATGTACAGGCTTTTTATACACCTAATATTAGTTAAGTACCGTGATTCTAGCAAAAAGTTTTTATTCATTTTATCAGGAATGTCCAGAATTGTGACCTAAAATTTTAGTCTCGAAAATTTTCAAGCTGACCTTTACACTAAAACTATGTAAAAAGGGGTGAAGTAATGAAATTTATAAAAAAAATAAAACTGATTTCAAACAGAAAAAATTGATTTTATGAAGTCGGAGTCAAACTAATAAACACAGTAAATAGACGTTATATTTGAAGTATTAGACTTAAAAACATTCAATAGATAATTATCTCTTTTGTGATTCAGTAATTTGATATCAGTTTGACGCCGACTTCATAAAGTGCCTACCTAAAATTTGCAAAATCAAATGAAGTATTATTTTTTTACTTTTTTGTAGTTTATTTTTTATTATAAAAGTGTATTGCTTCTCCCAATAAAATTACTGAATGCACTAAGCCAATTGTGGTTAGAAGTCAGGATAACCTTACTGGCATCTATGCTTCCCTCCTAAAATTTTTAGGGTGGCTGGACCCCGATAAACATTTTCTGCACGCGGCATAGCTCAAAAACTGGACCCCGATAAACATGTTCTCCCATTTCCTTCAGTCTGACGGTCTGTCTGTACGCGGCATAACTCAAAATATATACTTATCAGTTTGACTTCAACTATATAGCTCTACAAGACATCAACTCAATAAATAGTAAAGTAGAAAAAATGCTATACTTCCTATGAAAAATACTATACTGACTGTGACAATTTGACATAAAATAGTGAATTTTTTGGAAATTATTGCGTACAAAAACACATAAATTACGATAAATATATATTGATTGAAATATTTTGATCTTTTTTAAACTGAAAAACAATGCACAATAAAATTAAAAACTATGTAGTTAATAAAAAAACCGATTTAGAGAATCTGACTGCATATTTCAATATAATTGATAAAATCAAATAACTATATCCGTATGCTAAAATTATTTGCAGGCTATTTACAATATATAAAAAAAGTAAAAAACCATATTACTATTTTTTTTTTCCAATAACACGGAAGAATATTTAGTATATTGCTATTCTCAAACAACCGTTGAACGAGCTAGGTTGAATTGGTTTAATTAGTTGTGGTATTTCATTTTATTGTTGTAACCAATGTATGTGATTTTCACTTTGTTTACCTAAGTGTTGTTCGTGTATTTTTTTATATGACTATAAAAGTTAAATCCTTAAAATGTAAGTACATAGTTTTTAATTTTTGTGCATTGTTTTTCAGTTTAAATAAGATCAAAATATTTAGTTATGTATTTATCGTAATTTATGTTTTTGTATGTAATAATTTCCAAAAAATTCACTATTTTATGTCAAATTGTCACAGTCAGTATAGTATTTTTCATAGTCAGTATAGCATTTTTTGTACTTTACTATTTATTGAGTTGTTGTCTTGTAAAGCTATATCGTTTTATGTATGCCTTTTAGTATCCTGAAGATGCAATAATAAATTGCCAAACGTAGACTTTTTTGAATATTTGACGTTTCTTTTTGGATCCCTACCCTAGTTATGAAACATAAAAATTAATAATAAAAACAATAAAAATCAATTAAAATTAAAAAAAATACATTTTATAGAATTTCTACTCGGATTTGTATAAATAATTATATGCATTTATATACTGTTAAATGTACATAGTGAAATTCTGAACCAAGAAAGTTGTGGGCTCAGTTGTGGTACATACCTCGGTACAGACGAATCTACCGATTTCTCGCAATTTTAACTAAAATAATCTTAAATAAACAAATATAAGAATAGAATCGTTTTAACCTGGGGTTTACTCGGGGTTTTAACAATATCTGTAATTTTGTGACAATTTAATATATCCTAAGCAAAAAATTAAGCAGTTAATATTTTTTAATTTTAATATTTTATTATGAAACAATATACAACTTTTTGGATTTAAATATATAAAATACCCTAGTTGTGGGTAAATATGGAGGCTAGACCTGATTTCTGATGTATAAAAGATATACAAGTTAGCTCGAGATTTAGTTAAAAAAAAGTAAGCGAACGTAAGAAAAATAAAATGCCTGGAAAAATGTGTGGATATTTGTATGATATTACATTATTACTAGCGAAGATCCTGTTGAAAATCAACATCAACTAAATTAAAAGATTCTTTATTCGAAATTTTTATTCTTCGATTGAATAGTGTGTATTGAAATGTACTGTGAAATTGTGAAAACTAAGAATTGGATAAGATCATCTTGCTCTTACAGGTGTTTCGTAATTCCGTATCATAGTCCCCATTTAATAAACAATAAGAAATGTGGAGAACCGCATTGGAGAACCGCATGTATTTAATGGCAAAGTTCCGACCTATAATCATATTAACATCGAATATCTTCAAGATATCCAAAGGTAGATCATAGTCCTTCAGGCGTTAGTTTTGAGTAAAAAATCAAAATTGATAATACAAAAATTAGGTTTTTCGTAAAGGGTAGCTCGAGGGTTAATTTAACAAATGTATTAATAATCAGTACAAAATCTTTATACCATTTTACAAGTTAAAGGGGCTAACAAGGGAAGTAAACGAATTGTTAATCCGGGTTCATAACTATCTAAATATATACCTGTGTACGGCGCCATGCTTGGCAGGTCAAATTTTTAGAAGGGTAATTAATATTAGCTACCTGCATTCGTTTCAGGTATAGTCTAGTAAAAATAAAATGAAATTATCTGCTAGGTAATAGTTAACTACTCAATGGTATGTTTCATTCACGGTTTTACTCAAACAAATTTGTTGGCTTAATTTATATACAAATGTTTTTTATTCTAACCCATACTAAGAAATTTATTTGCAATAAGAACGGCAAAAATATATAGGTCAGTTTAAAATTAGCAAGTACAAGCTGTACAACTAGTTAAAAATATATATATCTTGGTCGTTATAATAAAGCTACTATAATAGCAACATACACAACTAACACCGATAATAAAAAATTAAACTGGTTGATATTGTGTAAGCGTTTAGAGGTTATTCCTGCATATTGTAGCTCTGTTACTACAAATACATACTCTACATAAAAGCTATGGTCGAGGGAAAAAACAGGATCCAAGGTAAATCCATCTAATATAATATCTAATATAATTATACGTGTTCTGCAAGATGTCACAGTTTGTATGTATACATGGGGAATCAAAATCCACTTTGTAGCTATATCTTGTTCAGGAGGGTATTATACTGGGATGCAGTCAAACACTTTACCCTCAACTTTACCTATGGGTTTACCAATATCACAGAGAAAGGCAATGGAACAGAACAGACCTCCTCCTCAAATCACTCAAGGGTATACTCTTAGGTATATCCCACGTATTTTAAAACACATAACTAATGTTTAGTTATGATTTTATGGGTCCCTTGATGAAAAAAATGTGTTAATGGCGACTAACCAGTCCCACTTTTCCAGCATTCTGTTATTATAATCCGTTTTGCTGTATGTAAACAAAAACGCATTGCACTGTCAATACTACTAAATACATTTAACTGAGTAGTATTTTTGGAAATATCTCGAAATATTCCCTAAAGGGTCCTTGGGCGTCTGTAATAAATTTCTCAGTTTTACGGCAACACACAAAAGTCGATATATCAAACATGACAGTTAATTTACTTTTATATACGTTTCGTTATTGGTGATTTATTTTTCCCGTGGGATTTTCTTTAATATATTATCAGATATATGTACTATCTAAAACACTACAATATGTGTTTATTCAGGTTTCTTCAGCATAAGAATTTTGCTGGGAATTTCGATTTCCTCGGGTTTCCTTTAAATTTGAGCAGATGGTGTTTTAAAAAATTCAAATTGTTACTATTACTTGGCTATCTTTGATGGGACGACGTGTGAAATCAGAATGTTAAAAAACTAACTTTATTTACGAGACATCATCACCTTAACCCTTTTGATAAAAAAAAGGAAAGGATGCCAATATTTAATTAGGTAAAAATACTTCAAGGACTTTGGGCAAAGTTTACGGAATATGTATTCCGTAAACTTTGTTTTGGGGTTAAAGTCATTGTACAATTTAACATTCTTTAATAAGGCGAGAACGTTTCAGTTATATTCTCGTAGCGCGGCACGATTTGTTGTTTTGAACTCGAAATTAATTAGATCTTTGGATTTGATTTTAAAATAAGATTTAAAATTTTTGTCATCCAACTGTTCTAAAAAAAACTATTAATAATTATTATTATTTTATCGGAATTAATCTAGTATTTTTCTAACCAATAAACCAATATTTGTAAAAAATAAAATTTACTGGTAAGTGTTGAAAATGGACACTATCACTATTTACACTAGCATAGCAACGGTGAATCAAGTTTTCACAAAATGCTCCGCTGGGGTAAAAGTCATTTTACCGATTAACCGATTTTGAAGGTCGTTTTCGCCAACAATTTTACTACTACGCTATACTAATGTCTTCATATTATTATTATTATAGGAACACAATAGCCCCTAAGAACGAAATTGTAATTTTATTAGTATTTTTTTTATAAATAAAATCAAGATCATGGTTAGTCATCTTAGGAACTTTTTCATTGGCTACACATACTAGGTAAGCCAGGATCAGGATCACGAAAACCGCATTCCTTCATATTTGCTAATAAGGGAACCGGAAACCTCTACTTATAACTTGTAACACTTGATACCGATTCTCAGTCGAATCTCCACAAAGGACTAAATTCATCCGCCATACTGACGGCGCCATTTTGTTGCCTAAAAATACATAATTTGCACTTTTTAAAACCGCTAGATACTGATTTCCAGTCCGCCCAAATGACAATATATGTCAGCAATATTTTATATGTTTAAATGTTGACTAAAAATTTATAACTTGCACTCTTACAGTGCCATTTTGAATTTTTGAATGCAATTTCCACTCATAAAAACCCCATACCGATCTTCAACCGAAACTGCACACATGACTAAATGTGTTCTCCATGTTGTCGCCGCCATTTTGAATTTTTAAATATTGACTAAAAATAGTTATAATTTGCACTCTCAAAGACCTATAAATACCGGTTTTCAATCGAATCTCTACAAATGACAAAATTCGTCCGCCATTTTGATGCCCCAACAATAACAATACCTCCTGCGTGCACATCACAATTCCTCGCTTTTACCATAAATATTTCTCATTTTATAATAATTGAACAGTGTATTGTTATTCTTCGTGTTCACAATAAAGAAATGCGAGAGAAATGGCTTAAAAGATCTCCGTCCTCATATATCTTTCCCCCATTAAGACTTGTCCCCAGACAAGAAATTTATCTTGGTCGCTATTTTCTTTTACTCTTCGTCTCTTATCAACGCCAGACATGTATACGTTTATAACGGGCATGTGTTTGGAGTTTATTTTCAATGTCACTCGTAAATCCTGTTTTTAAGACATGTTTTATTACATCACCCTTGGATGCATACCCTTTTATGTTTATATATTTGCCTAGTACGGGTCTCCTTCACCCATGTCACTTATCAAACATTTATTTTGTATTTCAGTTGTGATCAAAGCAGAAGAAGGAAAAATAAAATAGAAATTGGATTCCCCGATTAGTTAAATGAAAGACCCAAATATGAATTCTGTAAACTTTGCCAATACGTAGTATAATAATTTCTTTTAAATAAGCATCATATTGCAATGAAGATTAAAAGAGCTAAACAATTCTTATTTCATGATTTTGAATTCTTGAGCCAATCCATCATTTGCCTTTTTGTCAAATTATTAACTGATTCAGGTTTTGTCTGCTATGTAATCCGACAAACTTATTTAAATAAGGCAAAGTCCGAATCATGTTTTTACTTTTGTTATATGTCAAGATAATTGATGTTTTTTAGGGATATTGAAACCAAAGTGTACATAAGCCTGTATACAGCACAAATGTAACCGCACGAAGGATACAGAATACAGTCGAAGCGTCTAGGAAGCTTTTTATTGGTTTGTCGTTTATTTCAATGGAGTATAACATTCGATATAACAAGTTTCATTGAAATTTCAGTGTGAGCCTCGTGGCTCAGTGGTAGGTTTCTCGATTTTCATTGCAATGGATGCGTCTACGAATTCCGGTTCAGCAGATGACTTTTTTAAGTTTTTTTTAACGAAACTTATAATTGTGTATGTAGTTGTGCTTTAAAAATCGAATTGTTTTTTCGTTAGCCCTGGTTAGGCCTTTTTTGAGTATGATGTAAAAACGTGAATCTATTGCTCCGGATTGGCCAGTAACCAAACACGTAGTTTTTGAATGCACTCATTTTCTTCAGAACGAAGCTTACAGGTAGCACTGGTAAAGATTGGTCATAGCTAACAATGGTAACTAAAGTAACCTAAAACCTGTCACTGTCAGCTTGTTAACACTTCAAGATCTTAAACTAAACTGAATCAAAATGTTACCCCGCGGCGCGCTTAATAATTCTATAAAATAATCTAGATACCACACGGTGGCAAGAATTAAGCTTAACAAAACATTTGAAAACCAAGTCCATTTCATTAAAGTTACAAGTAAACAATAAATAAAGTAAATAAAGTCACAAATCTATAACAGAACTAAAACTAAATTCGTAGCACTATATTAAAACAAGTATCTTTTTTAACAAAACTTATACTGGTAGATGGATCTGCCCCGTTAGGCTAGCCCAGGTTCGTCGATAAAACACTCACTAAAGCCATAAACCATCACTAGCTGGAACAGCAGGCCTTGTTCTGCCTTTTTCCGTTAGATGGCGCGATGAGTTTCAAGTGGAATTATAAGAATATCGGGCGCATTCACCACATCGTCCAGAAATGTGATTGAAGAAAAACATATTGGTTTTACAGAAAAAACACTAAAAAAATAGTACTGAAAGGTCTCGGCAACCAGACGATCATTTCAAAAAAAATCATGTTAATTGGTGCAATACAACTCTCACATGCTGAACTTGCTGACAAATTTGACTTAGTGTCTTAAATATATAGATTAATGCCATAAACCATCATTAAAGCCCATACAATCCCAGGCTAAGCTAACCTCAAATGATGGAAAATCAGATTTGAAATACGCGAGCACTCTAAAGTGTTGGGGATGGGGTTGCATCGCAGACGCTGGTAAAGTATACCCACTCGCGGAACGCCACACATTACGCCACTGAAAATATTGAAGTATAAACAAAGTTCGTTTACTTTCTGGTGTGAGCTATGTAGGTCAATGGATAGAGCGTTTGTCTAGCACTACGTAGAGCTTGGGTTTTATCTCTCGGGCGATATTTTCAGTTTTTTTACACATATATATATATATATATATATATATATATATATATATATATATATATATATATATATATATATATATATATATATATATATATATATATATATATATATATATATATATATATATATATATATATATATATATATAAAAATGAGGAAATAGTTCGGGTATTTCGGTTTTAATACTGACATCTCCAAAGGAAACTGCCTGATATGCCTTGCTGGAGCAGATGCCACGGTAGCAGAATGGCTCCTTGGTTCGGAAACAAACAGATCGTCATGTTTTGGTCGTTTCTTGACACAATGGTAAAGGAATAATTTCCTCGTATTTTTAGTTCTTTCGTATAACTTTATACCACCAAGAACCGCACAGAAATTGATGTTTCTGTTCTCTTATATATATATATATATATATATATATATATATATATATATATATATATATATATATATATATATATATATATATATATATATATATATATATATATATGTATATATATATATATATATATATATATATATATATATATATATATATATATATATATATATATATATATATATATATATATATATATATATATATATATATATATATATATATATATATATATATATATATATAATCTAGAGACATCCACGTTAATAAAATTGTTGATAAACGCAAAAATTTTCTTCATTCCAATTTCTTGGTATTTAAAAGCCTCACTAAAAGAATTCTCTCGTAAGTCGTAAAATTTAAATTAATTGGTTGACCAGATCCATAAATAGTTGACATTTGGTAATGCATGTTGTACACGAAGGATTGAAATTGGGTGGAATCAGGTTCAAGCAGCCTTATGAATGTCTCAGTTTGCGGTAACATTTTTGGCATTGACGTAGAATTTTTTACGGTGACAATGTTGCATTGCAGTGGCATTTTGATGATATTTTTCGTATTGTCGAAGGAAATGTCTTTATTAACGTTTTATTTTTATTTGACCAAGCTTTCGAAATATTTTCAGTTCTTCGTCAAGGATCCTTAAAATTTAAACAATTAAATTTAGTTAATAATAATAGTAATATATGCATCTAGACTTAGATATAATAAAAACGAAAAAGACTTGTAGTAATTTTGAGAAAAATGCTTGTTTAAAGCAGATATTTCTATATGTAGAATTTTGATGTCAAACGTCAAATTTCAATAAATAATTTATTTTTTTGATGACAAAAAATGAAAGTTTAAAATTTAAAATTAAGAGAATGTTCATATTTGAAATAATATGTTTAGGTAAAAATAGTAGGAGTATGTATAGGAAAGCAAACTTAAGAATCATTCATATAATAAATTATAATTCTTATTATTGCCACTATTATCATTATTGGAAAATTTTGTTTCATCTAAAAATAACATATAAGAGTAAATTGAACTTAAATTTTCGATACCTGTTTTTTTGTTTATTTATTGTCAAAGGTTCTTTGGTCAAATAAACATAAAACGTTAATTTTCCAGATACATTGGCTCGGTTGGAAAAGAAACACTGATTTGCCCAAAAACTTTGCTTGCTCGCAATAGTATTATTAATGTAGAGCTCTCTCCCAAGTGAAAGCGGATTGATTTGGTTTAGATTTCGGGGATGACGTGATGGTTTCGGAAAAAATCTATGTACAGCCATTTCGCGTTTGAGACGCTCCTCGGTTTTACTTGCCCTTGTTTACAGACATTAATTGTTTTGATGCCTTTCACGGGATGTTTAATAATGTTAATGCCGCACAATAATAATTTCTGTCGCGGGAAAACAAAATTGCACTCGGGAAAAAGACCGGAATAGATTGCAAAAGCGACAACATAAATATGAGTAGACCATGACAATATTACCTGCGACCTGAGAAACGCGAATAGAAAGTTTGCGACGCTCTGCGAAGGTGTAAATTAAGTATGTATGAATATTACTTTTCATAAAACATGTTTTCATTTACCTAAGCGCGAAGCTGGGACTAGGAAGAGAAAATACCACACCGAATGAATATGAATTAAAACGGCAATGCATACAGTGGTTCAGCTATGAGATCTAAACCAGGATACACTATGGTTTAGGCAGTGTCTCTCTGGTGTTGGTCGCGGCAAGTTAGAGTTAAGTTGTGAGGTTAGGTTTTATAGAATATTTAGGGGATTTAAAAAAAATAAAAAAATAGGTACAAAACAAGAAATCGGTGAATTTCCTTTACCTGGAACTTCCCTCGTTATGAATTTTCCCTTTATTAGGAATAGTAAAGTGTGACCCAATTTAGTTCTGCAAATAGACATTTATTAACACATATACATATACTGTCTTTTCAAACATTTGTATTGGCCGCCATTTTGTTCCACTATATTAGATTCGTACCAATATTTTACGAATTTCTACCAATGCCACACTTGGTTTTTGGACATAATTTAAAACAAATTGAATAAGTAATGTTTGCACTGATTTTTTTTAACTCTCGTATTTTCATGTTGAATTTGTATTAGTTTAGTTCTATATTACATTCAATTTTTGTGCAAAATTTGAAGTTTAGATTTTTATGTTGATTTTTTAAATATTTTATTTAGTCGCCATTTTGAATTCATTCCACAGTTTTACTAGTTTATCTCTATTATTATATTAAGTGGGATAATGCTTGCACAAAATTTGAAATTGATCTAATAAGTAGTTTTTCAGGCTGATTTTTTTTTAAATTTTATTAGGCCGCCACCTTGGATTCATACCAAAATGTTACCAGTTTATTTCTAGGTAAGGCTTGATTTTTGTGCACAATTTGAGGTAATTTGGATAAACAGTTTTTTGGTGATTTTTTTTACATTTCACCAAGCCGCCATTTTGTCCCGCCATATTGGATATTCACCAAAATGTTACCAGGTCACTCCCATAAGACCTTTAATTTTTGACTAAAACTTTTAGGATCTAAAAACGCTAAAATTTGAAGCTATGTAAAACGTTGGAGGATTTTTTTCATTATTACAAATATTTTATTTGGCCGTAATTTTGTTCCGCCATCTTGAATTCGTACCACAATTTTTCCAGTTTATCTCTATATTGTATTTAATTCTTGTAGAAAATTTGAAATTAATCTAATAAGTAGTTTTTCAGAATGAATTTTTAAACATTTTATTGAGCCACCATTTTGTTTTGCCATCTTGGATTCGTACAAAATTTTTACCAATTGATGATACTACGTAATAATAAATTTTTGTGCTTGCGTTTCAGGTAAATTGGATAAGTAGTTTTTTAGTAATATATTTTTTAACATTTTACTAGGCCGCCATTTTGTCCCGCCAAATTCGGTTTTTACCAAAATGTAACCATTTCATCTCCTTATGACCCTTGATTTTTGACCAAAATTTGAAGTCAGTCAGATAAATACAGACAGACCGACAGACAAACCGACGAAATTGCAAAAAAAATGTTTTTTGGCATCTAGAGACTCTAAAATGCGAAAATCTGTAAAAACCTGGGAAGATGAATTTTTTCACGATTACGTATTGAAATTCCCTCGAGACTTCCCTTTTACGAGAGAAGTAAAAAGGAAATAGATCAAAATGGTGTAATTTTCTCAAATTAAGTTTCTTCCTTCGTGTACCCTACGCCCTCAGAGTAGTCATCCCGACTTGGTTCTGCGGCACGCAAAAATCAAACCGTTTTGCTAAAGGTACGGACACAAGAGAAATACATGAAAAGCGACCTCCGTAGTGGCCAGGACAGTAAGATGTTAAACCTTGCAACATCGGGAGGGTTCGGGGTCTGTTGGAATAAGTACCTGCCACCCAAGCGGCTCCTAAAAAAATTGGTTACTTTACATCACTAGAGTTCTAAAACGAATTACAAAAGAAAATGAAAGGGAAAATAGAAAAAGTATGCAACTGACCCACAATGATGACTTCCAGGAGTTCCTGATCATCGCGCCTAAACACTTTTCAGGTTTGGAGAGAGGTCAAGGTCCCGAGGACAAGACACTTACAACTTTTGGAGAACTAGTTTATTGCTCGCGGAGCCGCCTGAAAAGTTATGGTATGTCCGAGAACCCATGTTCAGAAAGGCTGTTAAGCCTTTTGCAGACAAATATGTGCTGAGGACCAAAGAGAAAGTCGCTGACAAATAACCTAACGTCAAGAAGCGTCGACGAACAGAAGTGGAAAAGGAAGCCCTGTCACCGTGTGCAAATCTCGGGGTTTGCACACTTGAGAACTCACATGCACCTTTTATTACAGAATAAGAAAGAGCACTGATGAAGACAGGCGGTTGCCTCCTTAAAACCACCGTCATCAACTCCAACACCTCGCTGAGATCAGCAGAGGGTGAATTGGTCGCGTTCCCTTGCAGAGTGATCAAATGTCTATTAATATAATTAATTCTAATAATTTAGTTAGTCGTCGGTTTAGTTTTAGTAGTAAACGATTTTAGCAATAGACATTCATAAAAACGAAGTATTTCAAGAAGCACCTAATACTTTTGATATATGGTGTACTCTCTAAATAATTTAAGAATTTATGAATATTTGCACCAAGATTCCACTCCGATAGTTGCAGAGTTGATGAGACTCACTTTATTTAAAGTTAGTACAAGCGAGCGAAAAGAATGAGTTTTTTTTGGTCTCCTCGTCACTGTATGTTGTTTTGTAACAATGTTGGGGAGTTTGATCTGATCTACATGTGTCAGCAAAACAAAAAATCTAAAACACAAACCTGTAAGTTAGACTACTGTATAACCACAAGCTCGGCCACCATCAACAAATAAAAAGTCAAATTGACATTTTGACAATGGTTACTATGCTACAGCATACAAACTTAAATAAGTTGCATTTTTGATAGAATGTCATCAAAAAAGTGTTTTCGAAGACAATAAGCGATTCAGAAGAAATTATTTGTACTTTTCCTCAATTGAGAGAAGCCGCGCACAGTTCTGAAAAAATTAAACAAACATTTTCGTTCTTCCATAAATATCGACATGTACCTGGGCGGAAAATGGTGGAAAGTGATCACTTTTCACCCAAGTAAATGTAGCTTGTTATCCGGATAAACGCCAAAGTCAGAAATATGTTTCTTTCAAACTTTTAAAATGTCAGAAATGTCAACTATATATACGTCAAAATACAAGAGTTCTAACCACACTACACCACAACTTGTTACGTTCTGGACGCGCGTTTCGCTAACCAAGTTAGAATCATCAGCATCAAACAGTTTATATTATCTGCTGATGATGCTAACTTGCTTAGCGAAACGCGCGTCCAGAACGTAACAAGTTGTTGTGTAGTGTGGTTAGAACGCTTGTATTTTGTTCTATCTTCCACCACAGGTTCCAGTGTAAGGACTATATATACGTGGTTGTAAATGAAAAACATTCCGTCAATGTGATTAAAAATAATGGAAGGAGACATTTAAGATGCTTCTTTTTCTGTTAGGTTAGTAATACGTAATTTAATTTTTTTAGATTATAGTATTTATTTATATTAAAATAAAAAAAATAAATACTTGCTGCTGTGTTATGAATTTTTAGCTGCGCAGCTTTTAGTACAGCGTACGCCAAAGTTTGTTTTTTTTTGTTTCTGTTTTTAAATTGCCTGGAAAAATAAGCAAAGACGAATTTATAGAATCTATAGGTCGAAATTAACACCAGGTCAAACTCGACATTAATGTATGCAAAGTGACATTTTCAATAATGGAACAAATAATCGGTAAACAGATAATGTTCCTATGTCACAATTTCAAAATATAATAGGGACACAAACAAAATATTATACCGGTAAACTGAGTGTTTTAGTTGCAACTACTAGATGTGGTCTAGCTCTCAAACCTTTTTACTAAATCTGGCGGATCTTGTTTTTACTAGATTTGTTGGCATGAGTCCCATTTTAATAAGTTTTGTCAATTGTGTGGGATTTGTAAAATACAAACTTAAGAGGAAGAAAATCTAATAAAGAAACTATGGTTCATACCTTGGTCTAAATTATGTTGTCCTCTCTACAACCCGACGACAGCTCCCTAAATTTTTATTGGTATTATGATGCCAGGTGATATTCTTAACTTATTTTAGCAGTAAGGAGACTATACTATGTAAATTTTAGTATTAAAAAACTATTACTTACCACAACTTGCTTTAAGTAGTGTGCAAGTAGTGTTTTGCTGGCTTGTTGACTAATTCGTGCCACTGTGCTTACATGCCTCCAACAAACGCGACCGACTTTCCTCACTTGAACTAAAGAGGAGATGAGAATTAAACATATGTCCGCCGCGTTAATATCTTCTTCCGTTTGTCATCTGTTTTGAGTTGTTAATAAATCTTCATCGGAAACTCTCTAAAAAAGATACAGTTTTAATGTAAATTTCATTTAAATGCACTAAAAGATGAACGAAGAGAAAAAACTAAAACATCTGTCGAGTGAAATTGCAAAGCAATAAATTCGTTAATTTCTCTAATTAGAGCCCTTTTGATTAGGTTATAAATATACAGTTAATAGTGATTATTTAATGCGAACAGGAACCAGGTTATCCATATACTTATTTTCACTTATATAAACTATTATTCAATTGAGACGCAACCACCAATTTTGTGGTATTTTTGAAATTATAACTTTTGAACAAAATAAGCTAGTGGAATGCGTTTTTTGTTATTATAACGGCTATTTCGAGGGCGCTGTGCATATACACGCTGTGCATTTTTGGATATATCATGTCTTGGCCTAAAAGTACTTCACAAGAACGGAAATTAGTATTTTTTACTTCATATAAGTACCCCTTTAAAAATATGTCATCATTTATTTTAAATTATATTGTTCCAAGCTTCATGGGCGCGCCATATGCAGTTTCTTTCGTCTTCGTCTTTCTTCAATAGAAAATAATAAAGCTCTTATTGTTTTAGGAAGATTTAGAGAATACATCGAAAAGGTTTTTTAGTTTTTTGAAAAACGTCACCATAAACGGAGGTAGGATTTTTTATACAAACATGTGAATTTTTACTTTAAACCGAGCTTTTAACCAGGGCACAAGAATATCAAGATATTTATATAAATATATATCCGATATTTATGATATATATCCGATATTTATGATATATATCCGATATTTATGATATATATCCGATATATATCCAAGTTGTGATATTTATGATATTTTCTTAAATATACAAAAAATACTTTTTATTTAAAATTAAAAATGAAAAACCAAGGCCACATGAGGGAAAAATAGAAATACCTAGTGAGTATCTCAGTTTAAACTAATTAGTATTCTCTGAGATAAGAAAAAAAACGAAATATAGGTGACAGAAATTGTTCAATAAAATTCTTTTCACCAAACTAAAAATTGCGAAATCCTAAAAGCAGTTTGTTGAATTGTTATTTAAACATTTAAACATAAATACAAGTTTACTAGCCTTTTCAATGCCTAGATTACGTAACTTAGAATGCACAAGTCCAAAGCTCGAAAAGCACCTTTCAATGCCTGCTGTAGAAGCTATTGCTGTAAGTAACTGGTTACATAATTCCAAAAAAAATTCTTTATCAGGTCAGTCTGACTCAGAAATTGATACAGACTTTCACCAAATTAACGTAGGACTTCTTCTGAAACTTTCACCAAACAAAAACGCAGTAAAGGGTTTGGATTTTGAAGTTAGTGCCATGACAAAAGGAATGAAATCTGTTTTGATCGAATTCAAATATTCATAGGCTTCTTGTTTCTGTTTAATAGTGAGCCTTTCTCCTAAAATTCTATGATCTAACATGTTCGCCAAGAAATGAGGTGAGCCTATAGGCACATCTCTTCTTTTATTATACAGGTTCTGAATGTGGATTGGTTGGTTTTTTAAGTCTTTTCCTAACTGAATGCAAACTTCATTTCGTTGCATTCTGTCGACTGCAATTAAATCTGGATATATTCTAGCCAAAAAGTCTTTTGCGTTTACCACTATATGGTTATTATTTATAATGTTGTAAACGTCAGCATCAATTTTGTCCTTATTGTCTTGGCACATTTGTACTAGTATTCCCCTGTTTTCTAAATAAGATCTAATACAATCGCTCATGGTATTCCATCTTACTTCTTAAGGAAGAATAAAGTTTTTACCACCTGCTTGTTTATAGAAAGCTGATGGCAAACGTTTATTACGGAAATATTTGACTACCTTCAATATGTGTTCCATAATTCCAGGAATTTTCATGTCCTCAGCCAACAAATTTAGAAGATGTGCTAAACATCCATACTCTATAATGTCAGGTTTGTCACTGGCAAGTTCTCTCCGTATTTTTTTGACGTTTCCAGTATTATCGGTAACGAAACTTTTAACCTTCACTTGGAATCTCTCTTCAACTCTGTTTATTGCAGTATGAGTATTAGGGTTTCCTGATGTGTCTACATTATCTACTAAAATTGACTCACAGCTATGTGTCATAATTGAGCAACATACGATAGGTTCATTTTTAACATTGGATCACCCATCTAGTGACATGGAAACTGTTTCACCCTGAATATTTTCCTTACATTCTGGTAATATGCCCGAATAAACGCTTTCTAGCACAGATCCCCCTACTTGAAAAGCCGAGGGGGGTTTATATCCTGTTCTCATAAAATTACAAATATCTTTGAATTCCTTATGATTAGCATGCTTAAGCGGTGTATTTGTCGCATAAAAAATGTTCCAATTTGCTTATTTATTATGTTGCTATAATACTGTGTTAACAATTGCATCAGCATTTCTTACATTTTGTAAATTCGACGTTTTCCTTTTTTTAGCCATGAGTGGGACAGACTGGTGATATAAAATAAAATAGAAAAAGAAACTATAATTCACTCACCCCAATTACAAAGTTGCAGTTTCTCTAATGTTATTTAGATTTTAGAGTCTGGGACTATCTTTGAATAATACAAAATAAAAATATTAAAGTTCTGTGTTTTTGTAACTTTAATTATTCTTTAATTGTTGGTTCACTAGTTTATAAATAAAAGCTTTTTAAACAAAAAAATTAATTTATTTTATACTTTTTATCATTATTTTTTACGCACCCTGTATAAGACATTTACTATATGATATATTTTATATATTACAATATTTTATTGCCACCGGGTTTATATAATATGGGTACCCAATTTCCGTCAGTTCCAATAACCTGAACTGTTTTTTACTAATTAGCACTTTTTTACGGACCCTGTATAAAATATTCACCATTTGACACCATAATATTGTATTGTCACCGGGTTTATATAATATACCAAATTTTAGTCCCTTCCAATAACTAAAATTGATTTATACTTTTTAGCATTTTTTTTGCGTACCCTGTATAATTTATTTAAAATTTGACACCATTATATGGTATTGTCACCGGGTTTATGTATCTTTATCAAATTTCATTAAATTCTGATAACGGGAATTGCTTCCTAATCTAACCTACTTGCAAGATTTGACCCACACATACATACTAACTAACCCTACATACAAGTGAAATTAAATAGGTTTTAAAAATAGAAATCGCGACAAAATCTTGATATTTAAACATTACTTTTTTAGGTTGAATGAATACATTTTTTAAAATGCTCACGACACGGATTTTCTATAAATATTTCACTTACCTTGAGTACTAGTGGATGCCTGAATATTAT
The DNA here is from genome assembly GCA_030620095.1 of Kuschelorhynchus macadamiae. Lineage (NCBI taxonomy): Eukaryota > Metazoa > Arthropoda > Insecta > Coleoptera > Curculionidae > Kuschelorhynchus > Kuschelorhynchus macadamiae. The sequence continues at coordinate 477,914 of JAUTXW010003402.1, read as the reverse complement.
ATTGGTCTTGATTTTGGGATTGAATACTATTCTGATTAATATTGATTTCAGAAGCTTCGGAGCCTTCTAGGCCTACATTACATATTTCTAAATCCTTTTTCATTCTTGTAGGAATTCCCTGCATTTTCAGAAGACATATCTTACATTTTGCCCATTTATCCGTGTTATTCTCTTTCTTTATACAATCAAAACTTGACCAAACTAAATCCTTTGGTTTTGGCATTTTGTAAACTATATTAATCGATTAAAATAAAAGGTACAAACATAGACCAAACTCAAACGCCAGGATAGTATTGTCAACTGCTACTCAATCAAGACTTCTCTGGGATTCCCCGTTCTTTGCCGAGCCAAAGTAGCGGGGGTAGGCAGGTAAATAATTCAGAACATAAGTAGCGCAGTTGCCGTTTCTTTAAAAAAATAGCTAAGAAATCGTAATATTCTCAATTAAAAAGAAACGGCTATATATCTTGATATTTATACAATAAATATCGTGATATATATCAAGATATATATCGTGATATATATCAGTGGATATATATCGCGGCCTGCTTTAAACCTTATAAAAAAATAAAATATTGTATAGTATTCAAAGACCAATTATATATATATATATATATATATATATATAATTAGGCTTTAGCATTAAATATCTGTAAAATAAATCTTGCGATTGGATTCAAAATTCTAATTTATGGCGGATGTTAAAATCATTGCATATAAATTTAAAAAATTGGTCCATTGGCTTTACTTCTAGCTTCTCCCTCGTTATGAATCCTTCATTTTATTAAGGAAAATGGAAGATAACACTATTTGTATACGTATGTATTACAAAATAATAACGTGCGAACTTAACTGGGTCAATACTTCAGTTTTCATGATATTAAATTCAAAATCAAAACGCAAAATAGATTTATTTTCCTGATATTTATTTTGAACCTTAGGTTTGCATAAGCCACAGTTTGAGTCAGTTTTAATAACTATAAAGTAAGCCTGCATATATTTTATTTTATTTTAATTCTACAATGACACCATTTAATTGGCCTTTGATTACCATACCAATTTTTATTTTTTTAGAGGGTTAAAAAGATAAGAGTATCCAGATAGTGATTTTTTTAAAATTAAAAAACCGTTTCGAGTTATACCTTATAGCTCCCTAAACTGACAAGAGAATCAATATTTTATATTGAGGAAAGACGAAAGAGAAATCCAAACATGGGTGAGTGAAAATTTCTAGTTGTTCAACTGCATATGCCACGTCAGTGGCACAATCAGGTGGGAATATGGGGCTGCAGCATATTACAAGAATAACTCTTCAATGCGTTAGCGCTCTGCCTTATTATTTTTATACTATGCAACCACTGATTGAACCGCAGATCTTTGTATAGATGTATTGGCAGCAATGCAGTTAGGTGACCAGCAAAATCACCGGGTTTATATCCGCTAGATTTAAGCGGATGTGTGGATACACTGTCATCATAACACCAGTAATTATCTTGTGTTGTTTGGCGGCTGAAAAGTCAGCAAACTATAATAGTGCTTAAGCGGATGACTCAAGCAATTGTTACCATTATAGAGCTACCATACTAGAGCACTAGGAGGGAGAGAGATATAATATCTGATAAAAATGTTTTCCTCGATGACAAAATCGACTAAATTTCGACATTACAGATGATTTTTTTAAATTGGCCTGAGAGTTTGTCTTTGAGAAACTGTCTTTATATTCACTTTTTTAGAGTAGGTTTGATTGCCAATGCAATGTTGTTAGGGAGGATGTAGGTGCGGTGTCTCTAATAAACTACCCTTTTCCCTTTGTAGGATACAGAATTCAAGATTCCCCTTATTCAATAATCTGAGTAGACTGACGAAATTCTAGGTGACCTAATCATGGGGCAAAACTGTTAGATTCATGCATAATAATTAATAGCATTGAGTTTAAAATGAATGGAAAATTGGAAATATACAAACTACTTTCTAATAGCCCTAAAATAAAATACCAACCAAGAGAAGAACAGTTTGACATTTAATATAAAATATAGTTCAAAAACTCGTCTAGATTTATTATTTTCAATACAAGACAACTGCCGTTCCCTTAGCTTTTCCCGACGATTTTCCTATTACATATAACATCACTGACATTTTTTGTTATGTTTTAGGGTTTCTATTAAATACGTCCTTCAACAATGGTCTAATAGCTATTTTTACCCCTATTGACGTCAGCGAAGCACATATATTTAAATAAATCTATTTGGAAGCCATAGAGGTTTCGGGTTTCTATAAGGACGTATTGTGGGAAAAATACAAAGGTTAATTAATATCAAAGTATGCCTTATTATTGATGACTTCTACCGATAAACTGAGCGGATGAATAGATCCTATTAATAATAAATAGTAAGCATTACAGAATAGTTTCTTTTAAAAACTAAATTAGATCTTCACCATATAAGACCATCTTGTGGTGTTTACATTTTATATCTATTCAAAGTGCTTTTGTCAAAACCAGCCAAAGAAACCCCACAATAGACCTACATACTGTGGCTTATATAAGATATCCTAAATTTAGTTTTGAATAACATAACTATAATAATAATCTGCACAGGCAAAGGTATCAGTCCTCATTTTATTTCCAATAACCTTCAAATGCATATTAAAATGTGTCTAAGCAAGTAGGCCTAAATCGTGCTATTGACAACACTACGTCAAATATTGCTGAATGCGAGCTAGTAACAGCATTAATTGGCGAAACAAGCGAGTGATGTAAAGACTCTGTAAAACTGTCTGGAGGGCTGCCTATGAGAAGTATAAGCAGGGTTTAAAGATATTTAGAGGACTGTAAAGAAAAAGAATAAAATGTTTTTATTTTCAATTCTACTTCTCTCGTAAGAGCTAAAAAACTATATACCCAATTGACTTGGTTGTGAAATGGTAATATTTTGGTAATAATTCAATATAGTGGAACAAAATGGCGCCTAGTGACATGTTAAAAAAAATTATTACTAAAAAGTACTTATCCAATTTACCTCAAATTTTGTACAAAAGTCAAGTATTACGTAAGAATAAGCTGGTAAAATTTTGGTACGAATCCAAGGTAGCGAAACAAAATGGCGGCTCTATAAATCCCTAAAAAAATCAGCCCGCAAAAACGATTACTTAATTGATTTGAAATTGTTTGTAAGACTTAAGCTTGATATATCGTGAAGTGGTAATATTGTGGTACGAATTCGAGATGGCGGAACAAAATGGCGGTCAAATAAAATGTTTATAATCGTGAAAAAATTACCCTTCCAGATTTTTACATGTCTTCACGTTTTAGGATTCCTAGATGCAAAAAAAAACATGTTTTCTCAATTCCGTCGTCCTGTCTGTCTATCTGTCTGACAGTTCGCGGCATAGCTCTAAAAAACTACTTACCCGATGTACTTCAAATTTTGGTCCTATCCAATATGGAGGAACCAAATGGCGGATTAGTGAATTGTTAAAAAAATTATTACTAAAAAACGATTGATCCAATTTATATCAAATATTGCACAAAAATCAAGTGATACATAGGAATGAACTGGTAACATTTCTGGTGTGAATACGAGATGGCAAAACAAAATGGCGGCCTGAAAAATTAGTTCAAAAATCAGCCTGAAAAAACTACTTATTAGATTGTTTTGAAATTTTGTGCAAGACATAAGTGAGATATAGAGAGATATCTACTGGAAAAATTGGGGTACGAATTCAAGATGACGGAACAAAATGGCGGACAAATAAAACGTTTAAAAAATCAACGTTAAAAAACCTTCTTATATATATATATATATATATAATATATATATAAATATATATATATACGTATATATATATATATATATATATATATATATATATATATATATATATATATATATATATATATATATATATATATATATATATATATATATATATATATATATATATATATATATATATATATATATATATATATATATATATATATATATATATATATATATATATATATATATATATATATATATATATATATATATATATAAGAAGTTTTTTAACGTTGATTTTTTAAACGTTTTATTTGTCCGCCATTTTCTTCCGTCATCTTGAATTCGTACCCCAATTTTTCCAGTTTATCTCTCTATATCTCAGTTATGTCTTGCACAAAATTTCAAAACAATCTAATAAGTGGTTTTTTCAGGCTGATTTTTGAACTAATTTTTCAGGCCGCCATTTTGTTTTGCTATCTCGTATTCACACCAGAAATGTTACCAGTTCATTCCTATGTATCACTTGATTTTTGTGCAATATTTGATGTAAATTGGATCAATCGTTTTTTAGTAATAATTTTTTTAACAATTCACTAATACGCCATTTTGTTCCTCCATATTGGATTTTTACCAAAATATTGCCAAATCATCCCGATATCCCTAATTTAGGACCAAAATTTGAAGTACATCGGGTAAGTAGTTTTTTAGAGCTATGCCGCAAACTGTCAGACAGATAGACAGACAGGACGACGGAATTGAGAAAACATGTTTTTTTTTTGCATCTAGGAATCGTAAAACGTGAAGACATGTAAAAATCTGGAAGGGTAATTTTTTCACGATTATAAACATTTTATTTGACCGCCATTTTGTTCCGCCATCTTGAATTCGTACCACAATATTACCACTTCACGATATATCAAGCTTAAGTCTTACACACAATTTCAAATCAATTAAGTAATCGTTTTTGCGGGCTGATTTTTTTAGGGATTTATAGAGCCGCCATTTTGTTTCGCTACCTTTGATTCGTACTAAAATTTTACCAGCTTATTCTTACGTAATACTTGACTTTTGTACAAAATTTGAGGTAAATTGGATAAGTACTTTTTAGTAATAATTTTTTTTAACATGTCACTAGGCTCCATTTTGTTCCACTATATTGAATTATTACCAAAATATTACCATTTCACCACCAAGTCAATTGGGTATATAGTTTTTTAGCTCTTACGAGAGAAGTAGGATTAAAAATAAAAACATTTTATTCTCTTTCTTTACAGTCCTCTAAATATCTTTAAACCCTGCTTATACTTCTCATAGGCGGCCCTCCAGACAGTTTTACAGAGTCTTTACATCACTCGCTTGTTTCGCCAATTAATGCTGTTCCTAGCTCGCATTCAGCAATATTTGAAGTAGTGTTGTCAATAGCACGATTTAGGCCTACTTGCTTAGACACATTTTAATATGTATTTGAAGGTTATTGGAAATAAAATGAGGACTGATACCTTTGCCTGTGCAGATTATTATTATAGTTATGTTATTCAAAACTAAATTTAGGATATCTTATATAAGCCACAGTATGTAGGTCTATTGTGGGGTTTCTTTGGCTGGTTTTGACAAAAGCACTTTGAATAGATATAAAATGTAAATACCACA